>LIEC01007628.1:0-69201 GCA_001925005.1 Drosera capensis
AAAATTATTAAATATTTAAATATTATAATTTAAATAAAAAATATTATAATTTAAATAAAAATAAGAAAATATAACGTTGGTGTTTTATGTTCGGGGATGGATCAAGCAAAAAAAACATTGTCACATTATGTATTGAACTTATTTATGAGATAAAACTCGTAGTCTACCAATCATATATTAAGTATTTTTGTAATCTTTACCCAATTAAATACATATATTGTTGTTAACATTTGATTGTTTATGCTAGTATTGAGTTGATTCTTGATAAGGTTCCAGATGGTCACGATTCAACCAACGGTGAAAAACTACTTGATTTACCCGTACCAGCAGTGAAAAACTTTTCCTAACTTCTTTGAATTTGTCTCTCTCTTTCTCTCCGACTTCCAACAATTTAATACAAGAAAAATTGAGAAAATGGAAAACCTCTCCCCATCAATGGCGTCGTCTCCTTCATCACCTTCCCATCACCTTCCCATCACTTCCCTTCCCCTTCATCTCTTCACCCTCCTCCTCTCACCCATCAACCCCCAAACCACCACCACACCCCACCATCATCAAACCCTAACCCCTAACCCTCGCCATGCCTCTCCTCTTCCTCCTCCTCTTCGTCTCCATCACCAACACCGTATCATCATCATCGCCTTCGTATTCATCATCTTGCCCATTAAACTTCACAATCTTGACCCTCACACACCTTGACACAAAACCCACCTGCCAATTCATCAAACAAACCATTCATCTCCTCGACTCCGACCTCCTCGCTCGCACCGCCCTCTTCCTCCCTCCCATCACCTCCGCCGCCTCCTGCTTCACTTCCTACCAATCATTCATCATTGCCCATTTCCCCAATTTCAACATCACCGCGGCCTGTGGGTTCGTCCCCTCGGATTTCTCATCCGGGTGTATGAATATAACCACGAAGGATGAATTCGAGGCGATCGTGGCGGGGTCCGTGTTGAAAGAGGTTGCGGAAAGATGCAATCAGACGTTGGGTGATGGGCCGTCGTGTGCTTCTTGTACGACTGAGTTGTCAGTGCTTCAGGCTTCGTATCTGAGCGGGAGTTCGGAGGGGAATGTGACGGATTGTAGTGTTTATGCGAGTGTGTATGCGGCTGCGGTTGCCAATGTGTATGGTCCAACGGATCCTGGGACAGCTCAGTGTTTGTTCTCGCTTGACTTGGAAGAAACGGATCGTAAGAGACGGAGAATGGTGTTGGTTTGGGTGATAGGAGGAGTCGGGTTTGGTATTCTTGTATTGATCTTCGTTGGGTTGGTTTTGGTTTGGAGATATAGGAAGAGGAGGGTTTATGGTGTGAGGAAGAGGGTGAATGGAGGGTTTGGAGGGAGTGGTAGAAGTTTGATGAAGTTTAGTTTAGATGAGATCAAGGCGGCGACGAGGAATTTCTGGGTCGGGAACTTGATTGGCAAAGGTGGATATGGGAATGTGTATAAGGGGGTGTTGGTTGATGGGTCTGAGGTTGCGGTTAAGAGGTTCAAGAACATGTCGTCCGCCGGGGAAGTGGATTTTGCTCATGAGGTTGAGGTGATCGCGAGCATCAGGCATGTGAATCTGATGGCGTTGGTTGGGTATTGTGTGGAGATGAGTCCGATGGAGGGGTGTCAGAGGATCATTGTTTGTGATTTGATGAAAAATGGGAGCTTACATGATCATCTGTTTGGGTATTTGAGTCATGAGAGGAAGAGGCTTAGTTGGCCGACTAGGCAGAGGATTGCGCTTGGGATGGCTCGTGGACTCGATTATCTTCACCATGGAGCTCAGCCGGCTGTGATCCATAGAGATATCAAGGCAAGCAATATTCTGTTAGATGATAGGTTCGAGGCCAAAGTTTGTGATTTTGGTCTTGCTAAGTTTACGCCTGAGGGTGCTAGTCATTTGAGCACTAGGGTCGCGGGGACAATGGGGTATGTTTCACCAGAATATGCTTTATATGGTCAGCTGACGGATAAAAGCGATGTGTACTCATTTGGGGTGGTTTTGCTCGAGCTCCTGAGTGGGAGGAATGCAATAGTGTCAGCTTCGGGAGAGGGGGCTCAGCGGTCTCTGGTGACAGATTGGGCATGGTCTCTTGTGAGGAGAGGGAGGACATTGGATGTTATTGAGGAAAGGATGCCGGAAATGGGGTCACCGGAGTTGATGGAGAAGTATGTTCTTGTAGCTGTCTTGTGTTCTCATCCACTTATGTATGCGAGACCATCAATGGATCAGGTTATGAAGATACTGGAGACGAATGAGTTTCCTGTGCCTTCAATCCCGGAGAGACCGATCCCTCTTATAGCTCGGGTAGAAGATATTGAAAGCTCGGTTAGTAGTAGTAGGGATGGTTCAGGACACTTGTCGACTCCTGTAGGATATCAAAGTTATACAATGGCCACGGATTATGCAGAAGAAGAGAGAAGTTTCAGGAGCTGAAATACTGGGAGGTCAGTTTGCTAGAACTTGCAGTGTGAATATCGTTATTGGTTTAGTTGGATCCATGGTGGCATCACGCTTCGACAGAAGCTGAGATCAGATGCATTGGTAGCCGGATGATCTATAGCTACGGGAAACACTCAAAATGTCCCTAGTGTACGAAACATGGGACGCTAGTCGTGTTTATGTAGGGCTTGTATCCGGATTACCTCAGGCTCAAGTTCTCAGGTATAAATTCGTCTATGGCAGCGGAGTTTGTTGTGATCAGGAGAGAACATGTATTTTTATCAGTTTTTGATAGGTGCAGAATTTGTTCGATTTTGTATAGCAGAGACCAGAGAGAATGGAAATGTCTCCTATGCAGTAGTTGCATGTAATCATGTATCCGCCATTGTCCCGTAGTTACATGTAAATACCTTCATCATCTTAATATGTAAGTATACAACTGTTTGATCATATTTCTTATGAAATTTTTGTATATTTACAACATTTATTTTATTTTATTTGTTACGTATTGTTATTTTTAATGATTGTGTATATTCAATCATGAGTTTTATATTGACATCTAAATTCGTAAAATTATGAAAATATGATTTTGGGATAAATTGGGAAAACTATTGTTATCAATCACCTCATCAAACATAAAATGTGATAAAACATTAGATAAAAATAACTAGGTGATATGTATCACATGTATTCTCATTTTACCATGATTTTAATGAAATTTTAACTTCGTAAAAACATTTTTTTATAAAATATTTCAAAATATATCATTATAAAAGTTGTTGTTAGTGTTAGTTATATAACAAACTATACAAAAATATGTAAGTTAAGTTTCACTTATTTTTTTAATATCCATTAAAAATTATAAATGATAAACATTAATTTTATATACTATAATATATATATATATATATGTGTGTGTGTAAAACGTCAAAATCAAAAAACAAAAAAAATATTAAAAAAAAAACAAAATTGAATATCATATGTAAAAATTATATGACGCATACCCTCCAGAGTTCCAATCAGTTTCTTCCATTCACAGAGAAATCGAGAATCTGCAACCCTCTTCTCGGCACCACTCAACAGCAAAGGTAATCTCACTCTTTCAATCGATTCCCACAATCAAATTCAATTGTTGATTCAATCTCACATACCCGTTAGGGCACAAAACCCCCGAATCATCCTTTTCACCATAATCAAACCCATCTAGGGTTTCGACAATCTATATCATTTTCCCATCAATCTAATCAGTTTCCCCTTTGATTTTCAATTTCATCAACTGGGTATTTAGGAAAAGATTAGTTTCATCATGGAGTTCGCTGAAAACTGGATCTTTCTATCTTCATGACCCATATAGGGTTTCAACAATTGATATTATTTTCCAATCAATCTAATCGTTTTCCCCTTTGATGTTGAATTCCATCCCCTGGGAAAACAGGGAAAGATGAGTTTCATAATGGAATTCGCTGAAAACTTGATCTTGAGGATGATGGAGGACCCAAAGGAGAGGGACAGGAAATTCAGGGAGCACTTGTATACATTGCAGGATAAGTGCAAGAAGACCAAAGAGATGTGGAGTTTGCCTCTTAGGCCATATGGGTTTTGGACTTTTGAGAGGCATAATTCTCAGCTTGCTTGGGATGCTCAGATCAGTAATGTGACTGGTCGTCGCGATCCATATGATGAACTCCTTGATCCTACCTACAAGAAGTATTGATTCTGCTTTCGCAGGTATTGCAACACTTTTCTTGATTTGAGTACAGGAATGTGTTTGTTTCTTTAGATTGGTTTGTTGTGGGAATTGTCATTTGAGATTGGTACTGCTTTATAGGATTTTATTTGTTGGTGAAATTAGGGCCAAATTCAACTTTCTTTTAAGAGGTTATGGGATTCTTTATCAGCTTATGACAGAATAGAACTTGTGTCAAACTCATGGTGATGAAAAGTCTGATTTCAGTATCTTGTGTTTATTTTAAACTGTGGTTTACATGATATAAGCGGTACATTATGTAGTTGCATTATGTAATTTAGTCTCTAGAATCGTCAAATTATCTCAGCTGCTCTAAGAGCTTTGTTTGTATGATTCGTTGCTCCATTGATGTGCTTATTCATATCCCTTGGATCTTGACCCCTGCATTGTTGGGTTCGGTTAGTGTAAGGTTGAAGACATACTTCACCTGAATCTAAAGCCATGATATCTTCAAATCAATTAGAAATTAAGCTCTATTCTTGTTCTCTGCAACTAATTTTGGCATATGATTTTTTTTGTCATGACAGCGTCCCAAATACAGATCGCTTTACTTCTGCACGGAAAAGCGGTTCACATTTTGAATAAATGTATTATCTTGAAAGCTCAAAATGATTGTTCCATATATTTTGTCGAAGAAATGTGTCATGTACCACTCATGTTGCAATGTATAGAGCATGGTAGTGTAATAACCACTGTTAGATCATGGATGTATCTTACACTCCTAGCCCTTGGATTGTAACAACCTCAATATGGATTATGCAAGGGGGGGGACTAGGGATTGTGCAGACATTACATACACACATAATGCATCCTGGTCGTTACCATTTCTTTCAACCAACTTCCTTGGTCCTTGGCCGCGTCGAGTTAGTTCCATCACAAAATGTTTGACCATATATACTTGTCGATGCTTGATGTACCTCTCTTTAACAGACAACTACAGGGGACATTCTTTGTAGCTTCCATCTATAGGGAAAGACATGAAAATGAGGAGACGGGGAGAGGTATTGTCATCTACCTCGTAGACGGGCACAAATAATGTTATGCGCTAGTTCTGTCCTTTAAGTGCAGTTTTGGTGGCTTATGTATCTGGACTTTATTAATCCTGTTATTGTGGTTCCTCTATTTTCCCGTGCAATATGTGTAACAATGTGTATCTGGAACTGTTCACGGCCGACTGCTATTGCTGCATCTAATCAAGAAAATTGAACAGGAATGAACCCTCGCATTCCCCATGGCTCTCTAGCGCTTCATTTTAACATTCTTCGGTTAGTAGGTTAGTACAGAAAATGTAATTGAACCTGAAACATAGAACGGAATGCAAATCAGAATCGTATCGTCGAGACAAGAGATGTCCCTATGTCCTTAAAACTTTATTGCTCTGCTAATGGTGCTTACGGGTCTTTGACATCTCCCAAGATAAAACGATGACTTCTTCTGTGATGTAGCACTACAACGCAGAAGACCAACGCACCACATAATGTTTCGAATTCTCTTGACGGAACAGGACGCAACTACGACGACACTGGTGTTTGATGCGACTAGAAATTGCTTTTCTAAAAAACAGGGAAATTGTTCTGGAAACGCAGAGGAAGAGAAAAAGAAAAATGGATGCGTTCTGAAATACCTCAATATCTGAATATATAGATAATCAGGGGACTGGAAGCATGACATGTGTTGCGGTAAATCGTTCTGAAACCGACGTTGACTGAGCAAATCGTTGTCAACGTTTAGATTAACACACACTCCAACGGTAAAAAAATATGTAATTAAATTTAAATAAAAAAGATTCTTTTATAAATAAACTCGTGAATCGAATAAGATCGACACTCGTCTCATCTAAGTTTTTCCATCACACAAAAATGTATATCCCTTGGAGGTCCCAATCCCTTTTCGACTTATTCTTGTTATAAGGTATAGCATATTTTATAAGATTTTCGATGTGAGTAAGCATATTTTACATAAACTCCACATGAGCTTTCTTTCTTCACACAAGTTATTTTTGGAATTGATTTCTAATTCATCTTAAATCAGTTTTGAGAATTTTAATATACTACGATCATTAATTTAAAACGTAATTTTCAACAAATCCAAAATCGTTCCAATCCAATGATTAAAACTACCTCAAAAACATGTTCAAACGGACGATTTCTTAACATCTCCTTCAACCGCCGTATCTGTGCCCATGGTCACTCATGCCAATTACGTAAAACCTGTTAGTATGGTCTTTTTTGCAGCTAAGATCAGTTATCCACAATTTCAAGGTCCGGGTTTTATCTTTTGTTAAAGTCATCGATGTTCAACAATCGCCTTTGTCTGTCCATCTATTCTCGAATTCACCTTTCGCGGCGCCAATCCCTCCAACTAGATCGCTTAGCCATTCATCTGCGGTGCCGGAGACGAAAGCCCACAGGCGATTTCACAGGGCTGTTTGGCCATCGAAGCAGATCATTTAACCAACACTGAAAATTTTAAAAAAGGTGTTGATGTTTGCCCACATCGATATCTTTGAAATGAAATTCTAAATTTTTAAATGGCAGTTCCTATAACTGTGTCCGTGTTCGTAAGAAGGAGAGATGGTTGGCATCTCCCCTGACAGGGACGGGAACAGTCTTCGGACTTTCCATGTTCTCACATCGGTTAAGGCTACCCATATCCCTTTCTCGGGACTTGGATCTGTAACCAATTTTTTTGGACCGGATTGTTCCACAAGTTATTCACATTGGATATTTTAAAATTAACTTAATTTTTTACTATTTAGTATATTATATTTCTTCCGTCTTATATATATATATATATATATATATTTTTTTTTCTATTTTGTCTGTTTCAAAAAAATTATAATTTTTTTATATTTTGGTAACCTTTTAACATAAAAAAAAAATCAAAACAATCTAATCGGTTATAGTATATTCATTATTTTCTCTCACAAGTGATACTGTAAATCCTATTATCATAAAAAAAATCTTTTTCTTCACCAAAATCCATACAAATTTAATATTTGTATGAATTCTCGTGTCGCGTCAATATATTTCAATAAATATGAGACGGATGGAATACCTCCTTACATTCTATTTTTTTAAATAAAAAATACAATATGTTACCGTACTACTCTATAATTAAATATGTATTATTGATTATTCTTCATTTTATCGTTTTTGCATATTTCAAGATACTTTTTCAACATTACTTTTTTCATCAATTTAGTCTATTTTTTTTATTTTTATAGGTTCTCTAAAGTAGAGTGCTTGATGTGAATGCTCTAAATCGGAATATCTGATTCGATTACTGCAAGGAAACCCGAAACAACTGTAGTGTACCAATGTATCAAATCGATGCATACATTACTATACAACACCGTCACATTCTACATGCATGTGACGGACTCTGTTCTCTCTCAAATCTACCTCCCACAAGCAGATGTGAGTTCACGTTGTTCATATAATGATATTCAACATGAGATCAACATGATGTTTTACGTGTATGAAATCACGTCCACTCATCATACGTTACATTCCAAACAGATGGACACTTATTCACTGTACATGTTTTCAAGATCTCATGAGTAATTTTAGAAGATATGACCTTTGTCATGGCCACGAGAGAATCCAGCACAAGCAAAACTATGACGGGAAACAAATAATTAACAGAAGCATAGAAAAACAGAATGGTTTCTTACAAAATGTTCCAACTATAGATGGATGAGATCCGAGAGACTTTAAAACAATGGATTAGGCTACAAAATCAGACATTTACTCGCGTTTCCTTGCTCTCCCTCGATCCTGCTTCAACTAAAGCTGGTGCTGAAACAAGTAAACTCCCGTCGGCTGCTTCCTTCAACCTCTTGATATATATAAAGATCCGGCACCATTTATTCATCTAGATACTTTGGACATACCTGAAACTACTGGGTGACAAAGTAAGTCTCTACATGGTCACAAAATCGGCTATCAGCTCATCTATCATTACTTGCTCGATTTCCCAGGCCACGCCATCGATGTGATGTCCCAAATTCATCCATTTGAGATCGCTTTCCAGGACCTGCTCGTCAAGAAGAGTGCTTTCTACATCCACCACCTCCTGTTTCTTCAACAGTTGGCAGAGCTCGGCCTTGATCATATCTTTATCCCATTGGGAATAAGTAATTCTTTTCCCGTAGGTCACCCATGGGTGTGGATCTGACACCTTTTCGAGGATTTCGGTGATTCCTGAATTGATGCGGTCAAATAGGAGCTTACGTTCAATTCTTGAGCAAGTTGATTGAGCCAAGTAATTTTTCTCGAGCTTCTCGAATACCCAGGGAGCAACAAGACATCCAATAGAGTCCCATGTGGACTTCGGCATTTCGAGGTCTGAATGATCAAAACCACAGTCCGCTAGCACATCAAGGAAGTAAGAAGACGCCCAACTCTCTTCATCATCAAGTAATCCTCTAGATTCTGGAAGAGCATTGGACATTTCTCCAACATCATCTTCACTTAGTACATGCAACGAGCCTTCATCATAAGCTTCAGATTCCTGCTTCAGAAGTTGGAGTCGCATCCGCAACCCTAGCACAAAACAAAGTATGGATTTTAGAAATCTGAAGAGAAAAGAACCAGCATGACGAATATAACATAAAACACCCATTTCCCTCAATTGAGAGGACACCAAGATTCACCTGGACAGACTTGACAGAGATAGCGCATTTTGTACTCACTATACAGAGTCCTCGCACGTGGAAAAGCAGCCATTTCCACTTGCATTGTAACGGAAAAAATGAAATTGTCACGCTAAATGTACCAAGTAATTTGGGCATACAAAGAAAACAAATATGTTCTGAATGCATACCATACTAGTCCTTTCTTTCCAAGATCTTTATAACATTACACTTGAAAAAATTTTAAAAACTAAAAACCTGCAGATTCATATTTCTTTGGGAGTGTGAGGAGGCCACCACACAATATCTATTTGACAAAATCCTCCGGCTTAGCATTCCCATAATATGTTCTAGCTCATAAAGGTTCGTCATCTAATTAAAGAATACGCGGATTAGCAAAAAGTACTTGAAAAAATTACAGCGGGATAAAGTCGATCTTTCGGTTAAAGGACTTACTAGTCCTTCAATAGCATCTCTATAACAAGCACAGACCCTTTGACACAAACTGACTAGAATGCATGTTGGTTGGCCTAAACTCAGCTCGTGCCAACACAAAGACACGAATAACAAAGGTTCTATCTTCTATAAAACATGAGGAAAAAAAAAAGAAAAAAAAGGTCAACCACCAACTCATGGGGACTGAACTCGGACTTTCTACATCCATCCATACATGAGAACCACCAATGCCAGAGTGCAGCACTAGATTTTCAGCTACACATACACCTCTAGTGAAGTGTAATAACATGTTCTCCTCTCTTGCCTTTCATAGCATACCGATCCTTAAAATGAGACGTATAAGAGCAAAAAAAATGCACCTTGTCACCTGCTTATGTTTCTGCACCTTCGTATGGTGCTTTAGAGAAATAAAAAAAGCTACCAAGGATGATCTATCTATACAATCATTTTCCAAGGAATTCAGGTACTCAAGTCTAAATAGAAAATACTGTTTTATCATTATTTCAATGAAATGTCCACAAGCCTCACCAGAGATATGTGAAAAAAAATAATCTATATTACCGCTAGGATATTCTTCATAAAAACTATAGGACTCCCAAAATCTTTCTATCTAAACTTTACCCACTTCAGAGGAAGAAATGAAGTTTCAAACTTCTTTCTTCATAGTTGTTCAAATTTACAGGAATCCTGATCCAGTAACAAAATCCATATGGAAAGAAGAATAACCGCAATTTATTTTCAAAGACATGGGCAAGGAATAAAATAACATTTTCAAAGACAAGGGCTGCAAGGGCATTTACGCATCAATAAATCCATTTCATCAGCACCCTTGTCTTAATGTAGGTGAAACCATATATTCTATAGCATCATCAGAACAAGCAATGAACTCACCTTAAGGGCAATTTTAAGATGAATAAAAACCTTCTTACCTGATAGGCCAGAATTGACTCTGTCAAAACATTCCGAACCAGATGAAAGATCTTCTACAAAAGAGCCTTCTAGAATGGAATTTGGACTAGGCTGCTGCTCCTCAATAGATAAGGGAATTTGAAGTTCAGATGCTGGGCCCTGTGAATAAGCCGAGTCTTCAGTTTGGCAACTTTTTGATGGTACCTGAAATATCACACAACAAATTTCTCATGTTTATTACACTACACGATATCCGACAATAAAACAATGAGAACAGAAAACCATAGAACCACAGCCTAGCACCTGCTAAAGACACTTCAGAAAATATTAAACCATAATAAGGGCAAGTCAGGGATAGTGAACAAGGCTCCTTATCGCAGGGTCAGGCAGGGTCAGGTAAGTTGACTCACACTGCCTTGTCCTTTTTCTTTTCTTTTTTTTCAAAAAGAGCAATGGCGCTTCAAGTATTTTCTTCTTTCAATCTTCAAGAGTTGTGCTACACTGTTTATCAAGGAGCCGAAATTATATGAATTGATAACATAACAAAATCAGACAGCAGTCTATAGAATCATCATGGAGTGGAGCAAGTAGTAACATTCATACCCCTTCAAGTTCACCAGCTTGCACACCATGTAAGTGGAAAGAGAAAAAAACATTCCAGCAAATAAGGAAATGAAACAATCAATAACTTGCTAGAGTTATACTTGTAAATAGTTAGCCAGGCAAATCAGATAGAAACCAGTCAACACAGTGATGAAATTAAATCACCTGTGTGGTAAATAGTCAGTCAAAAAATGGAAAAGAATCAGCAGCGGGGATGCGACACAAACGCTACACAGTATAAGTCTATCAATGCCCGTGTTTATGACACGAGTAAAGTGTTCTTAGAACTATACAGTTAGACCAACGAGATAGCTGCAAGTACTACGAGATACCACCGAATATGCTACATGAAACGAATGCCCAAGATTCCTTAGGAAACGCAAGAGTTGTGACAACCGAGGCAAACCTTGTGAACTCATCGAAAAATGGGAGTCAGAGAATTGTGTGAAGAAGCAGAAAAAAAACCTACACGTATGGAGATACTTCTCGGTAGTGTCAATACGTAGAATCATAAAACCAAAAATAAAGAAGTAAAAAAGCCAAGGTGTAATGAGCGAAAAAGGTCAAAGCCAAGTGAAGAGTTACGACAAGATACTCGCTTACTCATAATCATCTACCATAGAAAGTTCATACCGAAATAAAATTAACATTGAATATAAGGTCGACAACAACTCGTCAAATCATTTCAATCAAAGGACGATTTTGACTCGTGAATCCATTAGGTTCTATTCGCAAAAATAACCTCAAGATATCCGAGGTAAGATTACGTGTATTCTTTCATCCTTAAGTCTACTAAACATGAGCCTTTGACATGTATATTGATTAGAGGTTAAAAAAAAGGGAGGATCCCAAGAAAAAAAATCTAGACATTAGCTTTGATACAACTATACCCTTTCACCTGTTTCTTAACAATTATAGAGTTTCCTTAATCTTATATGATATCTAAATAACTCTAAAAAGTAATGCAATATATACTTAAATATGACCTTATGTTTAATATAAACTTATATATTTTAAATGGTTTCAATATTAAAGAAAGATGTATTTTTTGTCACGAAAATCAAATTATTTTAATCATGAATTATGTTTGATAATTTATAAGAATATATAGGTTTAAACTTAATTTATAATCCAATGACCTTAGTGGTGAAAAACACATGTTAGGCCATTAAGCCCAAATTCTCACCAAAAGACATTCTTCCTTAACATTTCATATGTATAATAAATGGTCCATGTCAAATGCAACCCAGAAGAAAATAAAATGCTATTGATACAAAGATAAGACTTTATGATTAAAATACAAAACCATTGGGAAAAAGGTTAAATGAGTAAGATATAAGAAAAGAAATAAAATAAACGAGATCTCAAAGAGCAATTAATGAGTACCAACAACAACAAAAAAAGAGACCTATATTTGTATTATATATTTATGATTATAAAGATAAAAGCTCTCATGAAGAATTGAAATCTATGTAAGAGAAATACAAAAGAATGATTTGGTTATAATGACTAACTTAAATAAAGAACGGAAATCGATGACCTGCATCAAGCGCTAAGAAATTTCACAAGTCTTCGGATTCACTTGACATGTTTCAGTTTTAATTTTGTTTTCGAAGTTTTTCTACAAAACTAATATGATATTAATGAACTTGAATGCAAACAAAAATACTACTATTGTGATGACATATTAGAGGAAACAACATCATAGTCGTAAACGTCACATGAGAAAGAGAGGATGTCAATATTGAAAGTTATCGTGAAAATCTTATATATGTGTCTTGGATAGATCACCTCTAATGGCCTGTATCGAAAAAAACCACATATACATTGGAGGCATGTGCTACCCAAAAAAGACCAAGACTCTTGCATTCTCTTTGATTCTCACCGCTTGATCTATCAAGATTTCTCTAGGTTTGCAATAATTCACATCCCTACTATTTTTAACTCGAAATCATATCCCTCTGAAAACACAAACATAACTCTCCTTAGAAGCCCCGATAAATGTCGATCATGATTTCAAATGACATGCTTAAGACAGCTCAAAACTTAGGATAAATCACATCCCTATGAACACACAAACATAAGTCGCATAACTTCCTTTTATCAGTTGAAGAATTATGATCAAGCATTACTAGAGCATTTCCCTAGTTTGAAGACTACTATATAAACATGTATTGGATAGGGGTGATTGTCTGATATGCCTTGTTTTAAAGACATAAGAGTTAGAAAAGAAATTGGTTCACATAATTCGCTCATAAGCCATGTATAGTCACAACTTTGTCTACAATAAAACCACATGCGATTTCGCAGTTTTTCTTTACGGATTAGATTGGGTTAGACAAAAATGTTCTTGTACACAAGAAATGCAAAGCACAAGTGAAAGGAGCCTTTCGCTACAAATGAGTCCAGTGATACTTTCCAAAATTCAAGATACCAAGCTCTTTTCCTAACTAGCTTGAAGCAGGAAAAAATAATGTTTGATGGTTTCCTTTTGATAATCCTTTGGTTCATTTAGACCAGATCCCTTTTACCATCATTATTTCAAAGCCATGTTAATACTGCAGGGAGAACAAAGCCAAAAAGGTAACAATTGACAGTCGTTCACTGCAAAATGTTAAAGAAATTTTAGAACAAATGTTGAGGTTCTATACAATGATATGAAGTAGATAAACATGAATGACAAGGGCTATCGTCAAGAGGGGGAAAAAATCAGAAAATAATATGTTACCACTGATTGAATGGCAGAGACTCCTCTTATCTACAACTAAATCCTAAATAACCGTCAATAGAAATCACGAAGCACAAGGACTAGCTCAATGAGCAAACTGAGAGGTCATAAATGATTAAGCTTCATCACTAATCCTTATTGATCATCAAGAAGCCAACTTGACTCAAGACCAGAAGGTGAAGGTTTCAATGAATACTTGACATGCTAGTTCATCCCACTAAGTGAATTTCCTTGTATTTTAGAAATGCAAAGATGAATCAATTTAAACTAGCCGAAAATCAGACAGGTACAGCAAGGTGTTAGGAATGGTTTTCACTAAACCACCACAAGTATGGCATCCAAATGACACAACATTTACACAGGCACACTCTGCTACAGCTATGACCAAAGAACAACTGTATGTAATTTGGTGGTGGGGGGGGGGGGGATTGAAAATGTCTCAATGGGATAAATGTTTCTCTATATTTTATCTTTATTTGCCCTCTACCCGCTGCTGACGACCAAAAGAAAGAATATTTTCTATATTTTATCTTTATTTGCTAATGGTAACAAGGGAGGAGAATATTTCTCGAGTCATTGCAATCCCAATACTTAAGTAGCAACCGCTATGTCTCTACCTTCTTTCTTTTGGTCGTCAGCAGCGGGTAGAGGGCAAATAAAGATAAAATATAGAGAATATAGAGACAGACAAGTATACATGCAAGATGGAAGAAATCACGATCTAGCAGCAAATGATGGTAGATCAAGGAAATAAGTATCAGACCTTGTGCAACAACTTGTGTGAGTCAGTGCTGCAAATTTGATCTTGTGCTGGGATGTAACCAGGAATTTCTGGCATTCGGATCTGCTCATCCCGACAAGTTAAGGATCGAGGTAAATTTCTAGGCTCCAAATCCACCACTTCATCAACAATTATACTCGGGCCAATACATCTTGCCGAAGTCTCAGATATTACAGCTTTCACTTCAGGGGAGTTGCTGTCTTCCCAGTTATCCTCCTTTTGACTCATGCCTGTGTGGACCTTGACAGCTTCTCTGATCACCTCATTGTGGCGGCAAACAATCCCAGATCTCTTGTTACTGGTTCTAATGCTTCCAGACCTTGTTACTGCCTTATTTCTAGTACGCCCGCCGTGCTCCTTGGGCACCAGAAACCTTTCAGCTACAAGAGCTTCACGTCTCCAGTTAGTAGGACTCTCAAGATAATCAGAAGATGCAGGAAGAGACCTGGACCTTGATAATTTTCTGAGAGGATCATACTTCCATGCATCTCTACTGCTGATACCTATAGGATCCATTGAGTCACCCGTACTATCTCTCCTAGCAAATCTATAGAACCCATCATGAGAAATTGCCGCCTCCATATTCGATAGCCTTGCATCAAGCTCTGGAATAGCAAGCATTTCTCCCAGGGTACTTCCATTCACTAGTCCACTTGCTTGAAACCTGCAAGTCATTTTCCAACGCTCAGAGAGTCTCTTTTTGGCCTCCCTATTCACAGATGACTCAGCATATCTCGAGCTTGATGCCTCATCACGTCTTCTCCAGTGCACCGGCATCTTGGATAACACATTAGCTGTCTCTGACTCATACGAAGAATCATTTCCAGAAAGATCATGTGAACTTTCATCAGCAGAATATCCTTTATATCCATTTAAAGATATATTGAAGGAGCCATCTCCCAGTTTTTGCTTCACTTGCCGCGTGATTTCTCTAGCAAACTGCCTAGATTCTCGGCAATCAAGGCCAGAGGTATCTGAACCATCGGGTAAGTGTTTTCTATGCCAGAATTCATCCTCCCTTTTCAAGGAATGCTTCTCATTGCGCACCTCGAGAAGACAAACTGTCAGGAGATGAATCATGTTTCCCACCCTTTTCCAGCTTTGCTGTATTTGGTTTTAGCACGACAATTTTTGTCAGAATAGCACTAGATCTGTCCGTAATTTCTGTTGGAAAATAGGACAACTTGTAAGACTTTGAACTCTGCTTGCTGCAGGAGTGACTATGAAGACCATCCCGATGTTTATGAGAAAAGCTAACATCAATCTTACGTGAGGCTTCCTGGCCTGACTGGAATTCTATCGCATCAATATTATGCTTCAAGGCACTTGATTTCAAGCCTCTAGCATTCCCCAAATGGTGCTCATGAGCATCTCTTAGATGATGCAGATGCTGTGCTAACATAGAGTCGGGTGTGTCAAGAAACTTCATCATCAGATCTTCGTCAGCTTCTAGAACCTCAAGGGCATCATGGAATTCCTTGGTATCACGAAACTTTTCATACGAGGAAGGTCGGTTTCCATCAATGAACCTTTCTCTAACATAAGCCAAATCAGCTAGACCATTCTTTCCACTGAAGGAAACTTGAGATCTCCGGCGCTCATGAAGAACCTTTGAATGTTCAGCAACTTCATAAACATCCTTAAACTGGTGCTGCTCTCTAGAACTCCTGTGCGGTTGGCTCCGATATGAATCCCCACCTCTGTGAAGTCCAGCAACTTTCTTATCGTGCTTGTCAGAATCCTGTTGCGTGGGTGGCAACACATCGAGACCCATCAAGCGGGCAACAATACTAGGTCGCCTCCTGGACTCAATCTCCCTTGACATCTCATCTGCTAATAACTTCTTCATCACAGTTCCAGTCAGCAGTCCGGAAATGTGCTGTCCCAAGCGAAGAGACAGCTGTAATAACAAGATAGTTATGTCAGCCAGAAAAAAGAATCCTAAAAACACTAAAGCAAACATGAACCGAAAGAGTGATAAATCATGCATCTTGGCTCAGTTCGGTTTCATGAGCATTGGACCAATGTACCCTTTAATTGAATTCATCCATAAAAGGAGTTTTTAGTATAGCACAGTGGTTTCCATTATTTATTACTACATCTTAGACAAATGCTCACGTACTTCAAATGGTTCCAAAAAATAGACCAAAGAAGTAAGAAATTCCCTGAATACGAATTCTAAAGAATATGGATTAAGAAACAAATCTCATGAGAAACATATTATGTCAGCCAAATCTGGAAAATGTTTGCTGAAAACATGTTTTTGCTCCAATCAAACTAGAGCCTCTTAACATTTCAATAAACAAGGTATAGGATCAGCTTACCAAATCTTCCTCCACCGTTAAACTGTTACTCCACGAACTAGAATTGGAGCCCATCTTTTGGACAAAGTCTTCTTTCCTTCCTTGTGCGCGTCCTGGCACAAACAACAACATTCGAGGGAAAAACTCCACAATTAGCAAATTTCCCCACTCAAATCAAGATGAATGCACATCTACAAAGACATTGCGACCATTATCCCCATAGATCCCTGCATTCATCCAATATATCAGCTTTTTACATCATATAATCCACTCAACTTCCACTCATTTACAATTCCGGGTTAGGAAATCTAACTGTGACCAAGACATCTTTCATACAGAGGTGTCAGATTAATAGGCCAAACTCGCGAAAATAAAAAAGCTAGCTAAATCAAGCTGTATCACAGAGTGCAAATGGAGGAAACAAAAGCCAAACACAAACCAATTCATCTCATCTCATCAACAATCCACACCATCACATTCAACTTCCACTCAACCCAACCTCAACTATCAACTATCAACAATCAACACAGAAACGGAGAAACGGAGAAACCCAAAACAAAAGACAAAAAAAAAAAGAAAAAAAAAGAGAGAGAATATAACAAAACCAAAAATAACAAAAACACATAATTAAAGAGGATAAACCTTTCAGAGATCGCTCATCGAGAGCACACCTCTCATCAGAGCTCCGATCAACACCGGAACCACCACCACCGCTCCGCTTCGACGGCGACGAATCCCTCGAACTCGACCTCCGCCTCCTAAACCTCTCCATTCTCCGCTCACACTCACAGACGAACAACAAAAACTCCTAGGTTTTCCAGCAAATCGATTCCGAAACCGAAATCACAAACTCGCTGAACAAAATCGAACCACAACGCATCACACCACAGCACCAAACCCTAAATCAATTCCCAGGGGCATGTGAGTAGGTTCATGCGGCGAGGAAAGCGAGGGGGACCAGAAAACAGAGAAGGACAACGAACCGCGGCGGCGGCGGCGATTAATGTGCCGTTACATTAATGGCGGAGCAGTGCGGTGGCGGACATGGCGGAGCAGATGAGTTTCTCCTTCCCCACCACCATAGCTACAACAAGTAGAGAAAGTTGTCGCAGAAAACAACAGCAGCGTGGTGAGTGTTGTGAGTGTTTTTTCTTGCTTGCTGTGTATTGGGATCTGTGATTGGTGGGGGTTGTGTTGTGTGTGCGTGTCTGCGTTTTGTGTGATTTTTGTGTTTTGAAAATTTGAAAAGGGAATCTGACAGGACAGGTGTGTGGAAACAGAACGGACCGGACCGGATAGGACGGGTTGCTGTGCTCGTCCCTCGTTTTTCCTTTTTATTGTGTCCAAACTGACGGAAACGTTTGGAAACTTCTTCATCGATTGCTTCAATTTAATTATAAAAACTTTTTTTTTATAAAGATGATGGGATTTGGATGAGATGTATGAAAAAAAAAAAATGAGATAGTTTAATTATAATATTATTAATTTATTAACAAATAAAAAGTAAAGAAATTATATTTATATTGATATTAATAAAAAAAATATTTTAATTAAATTGGGACGAAAAAAGTATGTCTTTTCCGTTAATTACTTTATACTCCATCCGTCCTAAAAAAATTATAATTTTTTTAGCAGACGTACGTGACGATAGAAGTTTCGATCAATGTCTCGCAATAATCAAATATTATTTTTTAAAAATTTATTATGAAATATTAATGCTAGTAAATATCGTGTATTATAACCATGAATCATTAGAAAAATTTAAATCTCGTCATTTAAATGCGTAACAAAATCCCTCAAATTACGTGTTGAATCGTACGATAAAAAAAAAAAACGTCGTAATAATTATGGGACGCAGATAGTCACTTACAAACGACTCCCCCTAACATGTCTTGTACACAACATTACAGATATCTAATTTTGATACTCTCTCTATCCCTTAATTATTGCAACGTTTCTCTACATGCACTG
Source organism: Drosera capensis (assembly GCA_001925005.1). Classification (NCBI taxonomy): domain Eukaryota; kingdom Viridiplantae; phylum Streptophyta; class Magnoliopsida; order Caryophyllales; family Droseraceae; genus Drosera; species Drosera capensis. The sequence goes on from LIEC01007628.1 coordinate 18,572, forward strand.
TTCAACATTTAATTTGAGAACTTTTGTTATTCATCTAAAAGATACGTTTTAAATTATTTATTGGAATACGATTACAATACGTAACGTTTACTATCATTAATGTTTCACGATATTTTCTCAAGATATAATATTTGATCATCCAGCATCATTGGTCAAATCTTCAATCATCATGTATATCCAGTCAAAATAGTGTATTTTTTCTTGGGACAGAGATAATACTACTTTATGTGTAGTATATATAATGATCAACTAAGGGTCGGTTTGGTGTTATTATTTTTAAAAAAAAAATTTTATTGACCGGTATAATAGAAATGTTTGGTATGGAGAACTATTTCACAAATTAATAAAAATAAAAATAAAAAACAAAAAATTAGAAAAATTGATCCTTAAGTTCTGTTTTCTGATTCATTTGGATACTACATTCAATATTTATTTACATAAAAAGCATTTTAGTTTATGATTTTTTTCGTTAATGAAATTTTGTTTCTATTATTGGTTTTGTTTTTCAAAATTTTTGACAATAATATCAAACAATCCTTAAATTTGTCTTCCTTTTTGGTTTACAAATAATTCTAGCAACAAAGTCATACCACCTCTTGGATTTTGTCTTGATGAAGATCATTTTTACTTAAAATTTGAATGTATTTGAACCTGATCACAACGAAAAACACATGAAAATGAGATAAGCTCATTATAACCACCAATCAAACCCATGATGTTAAATGTGATATCTTTTCCACTTGGCCCTCTTGATTACAAGCTTGTTTTTATCTCAACAAGAAAGCAGCTCACTTTTTTGTCACCGTAAAAATGTGATGAGAATCTACCTTGTTTGGATGTGGGCAAAGTTATTATCAGATCCCCACATGGGTAGATTTTCTCGTGCAATTCGAGTCACATGAGAAAACACAACTAGGATTAAAAAATGCATTTTGATGCCTCGAATGGTGTAAACGTGAAACGACCAGACCTATTATTGCATTCAATGTAGTCAAGACTTAGAATCCAAAGCTTCAAATTTTTCCTTTCAACATAAATATGCAGACACACCAGAATAAGCTAATTCACTGGGGTGAAAATAAAAATCTCAAAAAATGAGGATCTCAAATTACATGAACGATTGGTCTTACATGAAAATGAGATAGTATACCAATATCGGTCGATGTCAAATTCAGATCCTAACATTCACAAGGGAGCGTGACATTCTTCGCGCTCCCTTTCCAAGTCCCTGGAAGAAACCCAACCTGCGATAGAATCGCTATTGTTTGTGTAAATGGGAAAAAAGAAGCGCGATGCAAATTGCACCATCACACAATCATGGTCAGGGACAAGTCCATTCCAAATTGTGGGCACAAGGACTCACCAGTCACCGCTGTCTTGTTCTCTCTTTAACAAACTTGAAATTAAAAAAATATCAGTCTGAGATGTGTTTGCGGGGCTGCTGGTTGTATAGTTTTATCCTGAGCATACAAATAATGCCAAGAGTGCCTTTGTCCTTGAAATGTGACATATCAAAGGGATAGAAACATATTTAAAAAGCTACAGTTTTGAACAGACAAAACGTCGAAGTGAAAGAGCCATCGGCCAAGCCAATCAATCAAAAGCAAGGCCCAGGTCGAGTTCATATTCCACTACTACAACCTCTCTGTCAAATCAAACCTATAAAAAATCAAAATCGAAATAAAAAATAAAAAAACATTACATGAAATAATTTTTTTTATAAAAATCTTACATATTATTAAAAAAATTTCGATGAAATTTTTATTTTCTGTTTTCTATTTCTACATCATTCATTTAAGAAACAAAAATTAATATCTAACAGTTTTATTTCATCGATTAATCAAACGAAAACATAAAATCAGAAACAACAATCATCCAAACAGGATCAAGTCACCTTTATAAGCTCCATCACCGAACCGATCGTCGAAACATTCATTTTTCTACCACAAATCAAAAGCAATTCCCAAGTGCATCATACTTGGATAACCGGACTCCAAATACCACGGATACCAGAGGTGTGTGACTCAGCATTGAGCCGAAAAGAGTTCACATAACTACCAAGACTCTGAATAGATTCATGAGTATTCATGCCAAGCAAATAAGAAAGCAATCAGCCAGTTATCTGATGCAAATGCAAGGCAAAGGTTGCCGCATAGTTTTCTCGCAGCACCCTACTGGAGCATCATGTTCGCTTGAATTCTATCCTCCGATTAAAACTGTGAAAAGAAGGAGTAATAGATCAATCAATCTTGTGACCTCACGTAATAAGCCCAGAAAGCCGCTAGGCAGACTAGGAGTTCACCAAGTCTAAGCTACCGTAGAAATAACAGAACAGCAGAGTTCCCTAAGGCTAAGGGGCATCACAAAGCCTGTCTTAAAACAAAGCACACCATACTAGCACAAGAAAGGGCTTGAAAGCATACTCAGCAGGTGGCATTCCTGTAAGTAGAATCCTGAGGTCCATGGACTTCTCTAATCAATCCGCGACAACGTCTCAAGATATAAGCATCTGTAGTAGTGTTTCACTAAAACGAACCACAACCTAGACAGTGTCCTCGATGAACAGTTTACTCGGAATAATCAAAGAGAGTAACCATAACCAAGAAACCCCTTCAACTAAGATATAGACATTCTCATTCATCGACTTCTGAATTAATAAGATCACAGAGAGCAACTTAAAATGAGAACAACCTCACGTCATTCTCACAATGACTGAAATGCCTGCCACAATGCCTAGACAAACCTGTGCACCATGCTACTTACAAAGAGGATAAATATTTCCAGCCCAAATAAGACGTGGAGTCGTGAACAAAAGGTTATCCTACAGATTCCAAATGCATTACAAGCCCTCTAAGCCAGCAGGATCAGCAATATTGCTAGCGAACAGAGAGAGGGCAGAGGAAAATGCAAGAGAAACATAAAAGAACATACATGCCATGAGCAGCTTAAGAGTTAACAACTGAATCAAAGTATCAGATGCTCAAGAAAGTGGCTGCAACATGAGACTGATTCCATGAATGAAATATACAGAAACACAATGTGTAGTAGGAATGCAGGAGTGAATCACAAGACTCAAGCCACAGACAGTGGGATGTGGATATGAACTTTTAACTCCGAAGATACAGCACAATGCAACAAGAAAGATGCTCTCACTTGAGAACTCAGAAGCAGCAGAGTCGGACCAAAGAATCAAGACAGAAAAATGTGGCAATATCGACATAATACTCATATTAACTCATTAACACCCGCATATAATGTGCAGTTGGATACCTGCACTTGGTCACCATAATGAAACCTCCAGATGACCAAACCTGGTTAGGCCCCAACATTGTCTGAAAACAGATCTCCAAATGTAGTTGTGCACAGGAAACAGTCTAGGCAAATCAACAAAAGCATTACTATGAGTTCATTCACCATTCATCAGAACACGAATATAAGCCAGATACGGCGTAGAATATAAACGAAATCAGTAACAAGATCAAGATAGCTGCCAATTTTTCATTAGGAAAGCAAACTGCCTGAGATATCCAAGATTCTAAGGGACGCTGCGTATCAAAATCAACTGCAGTGACAAAAGAAGACAACATCCATATACCATACTGTGATATACCAACTATCAGAGTTTCCAAAGAGCAAGGATTAGCCACGTTACGTAATGAAGCCGACACTAAGCAACCAAACCTCAAAATATCAACTCCACCATTCACTAGTCAAGCTACCAGAAGCTGAAGATGCAAAAACTACCACTATGATCCGGCAAACCTTCAGAAGTACCACTATGATCCGACAAAACTTCAGAAGTTATAAGAGAGTCAAATTCGCTGTCAATACCCTGTGTCCTGAAGCATTATTCACGGCTCTTCAGCCTAGCTGCCGCTGCTGCCTTCCGCTCCTCCGCTTCCTTCGCCTGCCTCTTGCTAGCAATCATAGTATCCTCGAAGTCCTGAATATGAGGATGACCCTCCGGCACATACCTCTTATACAACTCGAAGCACTTCTCCCCTTCCTCCTCCTTCCCCGTCAACGTATATATCACACCCTGACACAGATACACCCTGAAATCCGTCGGATCCTCCTTCAGCAATTCCTCGTAAATCCTCATCCCCTCGTCCATCTTCCCCTCGAAGAACCAAACCTGCGCAATCAAAAACCTGAAATCCCTCTCATCCCCCTTATTCCCCTCCTCCCTACACTTCTCCAACTCCTTCTCAATCCTCTCCCTCATCTTCCCCAACTCCCCATCATACCTCAATCCCTCCATCTCATTCCCCACCACCATGATCAACCCGTGATATGCCTTCACGTCCCTCGGATTCCTCTCCAACAACTCCTCAAACCCGTCCCTCGCTAACCTATTCTTCCTCAAATACCCATACATATGCGCCCTCATTAGCCTCCACTCCGTCTCATCCGGTTCCAACTCGATCAACCTATCCACTGCCTTGATCGCGCCCTTCATGTCATTCATCTCAACCCTTATATCAACCAACTCCCTCAACAACTTTGTATCATTCGGATCACTCTTCAACCTCTCAAGCAGACTCTTCTCCTTCTCATTCTTGGTGTTGGTGATTGTGGAGGAGGCGAAAGAGGAGAGGAGAGGACGGTTGAGGTGAGTGGAGCAGAGGAGGACTGCGACGGAGGCGGCGGCGAGGGAGATGAAGAGAGCGGTTTTGAATGAGATTAGGGTTTGGGTTAGGGTTTGGATCAGGGTTTGGGGGGGGATTGGAGAGGGGTTTGATGAGGGTGGGGTTGAATTGAGGGAGAGGGGTTTGGTGACGTGGCGGCAAGGAAGGGAAAGGTGGTGGTTGTGGTTGTGGTTGTTGTGGTGGCGCGTGTGGTGATGGACGTGGAAACGGTGGCGCGTGAGAGAGGCGGTGGTGGTGTTAGGGTTTTGGAGGAGAGAGGTGAGAGCCATTGTGATGGTGATGATCAGTGCTCTGTGGGATTCTGTGTGTGGAAGTTGGAGAGGGAAATGAGAGGATGCTTGGAAAAAAAGGAGCATTGGGCCTTTTTGTGTGGGCTTTGGGTGAGATGTGGGCTTGGCGATCCAATTGTAAGTGTTTGTTTTGGATAGGTCCATTTGGAGTGGAGAGGCCCATTTTTGTAAGATCAGCCCATTGTGTTAGACAAGCTCTACGGTGTCGGATTCGGCCATAGATCCATTGAAACAAATCAAACATGGAACTCAACTAGGAGAGTAGGATCCTCGTGCATTTGGTATTGCACTTTTGGACAACGATCGTTGAATAATCGACAAGTTAAGATCCGCAGTGGACAAATGTACGGTGATTATATGAACAACAAAGAGATTTTCTTCGACGTCCATGTAAGTAAACTAACAAGGCAAAATCAATCTTAGAAACAATATTTACATAAAAACAAGATCAAGTATGTAATAAAAACAATTTAAATGTCATAATAGTTGTATCAAAAGTTTCTCATCATTTAATTTGCTTATTTTAAATTCATGCATTACACACAATTGTATGTACCCGTTGTTTTATTATTAACTTATGAGTTAGGACAAAATTTAATCTTCTATATAAAGATTATTTATATTTTGATATATTTATCCCAGTAAAGATTATAAGAATTATTCCCCTCAAATAACATAATATCCGTTCAAATATCTCAAGGATAATACTATTTGAGAAGATTATATACAAACAGAGCAAATACACAACCTTATCTTATGATTAATCTTAAGCTCAGTTTAGAATATTCTGTTCGGATCAAATAAAACAAAACATGGAAGAAACCCCTTGGACGACCTAATTCATCCATCCAAGTCACTCTCATCTTCGTTCAAATCCCTCGCAAGATCAGGTTTTTCCCTCTAGTTTCTCCACAATTCGATATTGGGTACCCCAAATTCAATTGGATTTCAAAACCCATCAATTTTTTTTGCGGATTTTTTTGATGGAATTTGCAATTAGGTTATTGTGATTCGCTTATTATTTGCTTGCAGATTGAGAGCAAGAAAGGGGGGAGAGATGGCGGGCGGCAGTTTCTTGCATAGAGTGATGTCGTATGTCGTCAATGAATTGGTGGTTAACAGCCTCGCCAACAAGTATGATGAATCTTTGGGTTTCGCTTGTTTGCTCGTATTGCTCTGTTTGTGTTAGCGATTTTTGGTCTTCTTGGATTGTGTTGAGCCTAGTTCGTTTGATTGGTTTAGGATTGATATGGTTAATTCACCAATAGGGTTATGTTTTGTGAATTGTATGATGCAAATGATCGAAGTTTGGAGTTTTGTTAGTAAGGTGGCTAGGGTGGCGTCTATGGTATGATGTTTAGATCATGTGATCATTGGTTTCGAGAGCTCAAGCTGAGCTTCCAATGGGGTGACGACAGAAATTGTGTGTGAAACAGGAGAAAAGGATGGACGGAATAAGAAATTAAGGGTTGGAGTGACGAAGGAATGTGAGGCGGATAATAAACTGGTGTGATGGAGATTTGGTATATACTCAAACGTTTTGAGTGATGACATCGGGAATGTTCTGCAAGTAAATATTAAGTGAAACAAGATTGAAGAGTGATAACAATTAACAATAAACCATATTGAAATGTTAGAGCACATGCTTCTTAAGTGCATAATAAGATGACAAAATGATATGATTCTTGTAGGAGAGGTCTATGTTGGATGTCGATGTGGCCATTGGTATTGAATCAATTGATGAATTGTTATAGGGAATACTATTGCGAGTGATGATTTGAGAGCTTGTTATCAAGGGAAGACGGTTCACATGACTTTGGACAACTATTACATGTCTTAACATTGAAATGTGTGGAAGTGTACTCTGTCATTGTTACATCCCAACCCAAAAAGGAGTATGACCGGCACACAAACTAACCCATACAAGAAACAAAGTCCACGTAAGCCTCTAAAATGAGAAACCTCAAAATCAGTAATTGATTCAACCATAAATGTTAAGATGAACATGAAAACAAACCTGAAAATCCCAAACAATACACTTATCAAATCCCGCAATGCCATGAAAATAGATAGTCTAAAACCAACAAAACATAAAATCCCAAGTGCGGAAGCAATCGAATAGTTTGAAAGAGAAACATAAATTTTGATCTTCAATCTCCTAAAATCCATAGAAGAATCTCTAGACAATGCATGTTGGTATTTCTATGAGGGCCAAGGTCGAGCATCCACGGCGTCCAACCACCTATGTACCTGAGAAAAAATAATCGGATAAAACCGTTAGCTTCAACGCTGAGCGAGAATCTAACACAAGGATCAAATGACATACAAAAGAAAGTGAAGAAAATGGCTTCAAGTATCAATGAAAGCTGATAGATGATGTAAGAGACAAATAACAGCTGAGAGTATACAAAAAACTATACTTTGACAAATAACATAGGTCTAAGTTGTAAAGAGGAAATAAAGTACTCTCTAAATCCACAGTTAAAGTAATATGAAACATTTATAAACTCATGCAACAACATAATACAAACTGACAATTGAAAAATAGGGATGTCAGGTCTGGGTTATACATTTAGTAAAACTAAAATCTACCAAAATAAATCTCCTAAGACCATCCAATAAATCTCTTGAGAGCATGAATATCCATTATCGTACTTACAGTATATTTGGGATGGTCACCTGTGTAAACCTGTAAGTTGATTTGAGTGATACATATCACTCGTTGAGTTATTCTAAAGTCAAACCGTAACATTCTGTATTCTTTGAAAGGTCAGAATAACCTTTGAACTTACTCGACTACTCATGATGTCAAGAATCGCCCCTTGATCGAGGAGCAATTTTTGACTAGAATAGTGACCGATAAATGCTACATGGAGTATCAATAAAAATAATCAATATCAAGAATGGACTACTAACCATCGGTTACCAAAAATAGGAAGAAAACCTCGAAAGACTATAATCAAGTAACGATGTACTACGTATGTCTGTCATACATAATGAAATGGTCTAGCAAGTCAAGGAGTCAAGAAAGAGATGTACTACACTCTCACCTGGAAGTGTGTGTGAATCAACTAGGTAGATGGTATTGAACGATGTACTAGGTATATGCGTGTGAGTCAAGAATGAGTATCGCAATGTCATCGCAATGTTAGAAAATAGACACGATGACCTTTCCAAGAATATGTAAATCGCATATATATCACTTCTAGTCCAAAGTAGATCATGGGTTTATAGTGGGATTTCGGCAAAAGCTGTTCAACATGATTTTTGATCGTATTTAAATCCATAACTTCACACATATAACTTCAAAAATAATTTCGTAAAATTCTCTGTAAATTAGACTCAATGATCTTTCATTAAAATCAGAGTTTCACTCCTAGAACATTAAGAATAGTAACAGTTTATTCGTACAATTAACATTTTCTGCTTAAACGAAACAGTTTTACAGCGTTTCACTAATCAACTCATAGCTTTTTACGTACAATTCCAAATGAAGATTTACAAACTGTTCTGAAAATTAGACTTCAAGACCTTTATATTGATATAAGGCTTGTTTTCTAACTCTTATAGAACATATCCAAATTAAGTCTCGAAATTGATCCTGTAATTTTTTTTTACAGATTGACAGTCCTGCACAATTATATTTATAACCTAATATTTACATGTCCAAATCATAATTCATAAATTTTTGTTTAAACTAAGCATCTAAGCTTTCAATATATATTACTATCAGAATTTTTCCTAGAGCCTATAATTCTCACAAAATTTCCCCAAAGTTCTGTTCTGAAGGTTATGTGGTGATGAGACCAATTTCATATTTTCCCCCCATGCATCAAGGTCCTTCTCCTCTTCATACTCATCAATCAAACCTAATTACAACCCAAAGATCAAAACTAGTACAACTCCTTTATATTAATCTAAAAGAAGGTTGAAAAAGACTCACCTATGACGAAGTTAACTTCCGAATATGAATTGGATGGATTGTCGTGCGAATCCGATGATGCTTCGTGTGAGTCTATGTGAGTAATTGAACTGGAAGGAAGGGGAGGACATGCATCGATGGAAAAGAGAGGATTGAAAACTGGTTCATCGTGCCCTATTATCCCTTAATTCTGTTTCTATATGCCCCCCCCCCTCCCCACACACACACACAAATCTATTTAAGATAGTAACACTCAAATTATTTATACAGAATAATGGATAGATAAGTGTAAAAATACAAAATATTTAAGATATGGAAAAAATAGGAATGGTGTTTTTTGTTTCTACATTGATGAGCCCCACCAATTTTGAAAAGTTATTGTCTTTTGCTTTTTTCTTTTTTCCTCTCTCACAAAAATTTTCTCTCTTTTTTTTTAATCACTCCATCGTCTGTAACTTCCCAGTTTGTATTGTAATAGTAGTTTCTTTAAAAGAAAAAGAAAAAAAGAGGAGCCGTTTGGTGTTTGTCACGGAAGAAATGGATGCCACCGTTGCATTCGTATACTCTAAAAATAAAATATATTTTGGGTGGGGATATTACAGTTGTGAAGCTTAATAAGTTTAGATTTTTACATTTTAGTATGTGTTTTGTGCGCTTTGTTATTATAATTGATTTCTTTCGACTAGGAGAACAACAATCTGATTATTATGCCAAAAAATGTGTGTCAATATGTGAACTGAGAGCATTGAAAGTTTCAAAGTAGCATTATTATCAGTACTTCATCTCTTTGGTGATCATGAAAGCTTCCTTCTCTGGCCATAAGGATGGTTTGGTTCCTGACTGGCTCGTTCCATTGAAGCAAGAGCGTCTTAGACTTTGTTTTGTTTTGCACCATTGCCGGTACTGCAGTGCTCTAGATTCAGTGCTGCAGCCTAAGAAGTCTCAGAAATCTCTGTTAAAAAACAATTTACTTCAGAACTAGGCTTGACTCATTTCAAGCATTGTTCTTACATATTGAAACTGCCTTTTCTATTAGATTTGCTGATTTGAATGTGTACTCTTCATCCACACCGCTTGGGCTGTTATATTGTACTGCTTGGTATATGCCATGCATGATTCTTATGTTCTGCATCTTTTGATTATTAACATCTCTGATTTTGCAGTCCGGCCTTTCAAAGGTTTGCCGTTAGGACATCAAGGAAGATTGAAAGTCTGAAAGATGCAGGTATGCATCTTCTATTGCTTATTCCTATATATTCCATCTCTTTTTGCGGATGGATTAAACATGAAATGATTGCCGGAATTCATGTTCTCTCCTTGTCTTAAGTCCTGTTATGCCTTTTCTTGCAGCTGCAAGGAAGAGTGAGGAACTTGCAGAGCAAATGAAGGAGGCAACAAAGAACATAGATGTTGGTAGCTGTATCTTTTTACTTGGATGCTTTTGCGACTTATTAAATGGACGTTAATTGTCTGTTTCTTTTTTTTGTAGTCGTTCAAGAATCAGCGGTAGACCGTGAACAGGATGGAACTACCAGATTTAGCAGCAGACTCGAAGTGGACGATGTGAGTGAACCTATGTGCAAAATTCCTGTGTAACCATGTAATTTACCTTTTTCGAAGCTTGCAGATGCGGTTCTATTCCTATGTATGTTCAGATGTTCAATAAGCTGAACAAGAAGTCATGTGATGATTGTTGGTCGCGAAATATTGTACTCTGAAGTTTACTAGGTGTGTTTTGCTTCCTGTGTTTGCGCCTGGTGAAGTGCTATTTTCCATTGATTTGAATTGTTGTTTTTTGGATCGCTTTAGTGTTGCACAAGATTCAGACGCTAACTCAACCGCTATTAGGCCATCCGGCCATCTTTCGTGACTGAAACTCGGGATTGGATACTTTTGAAGACTCTAGCATTTTCGTTATGTCACCATGGCTGATAGGAGCCAGCAAATCCCTGACATGGTTTGAATCTCATCAGTTTTACTTGTCCCAGTGGCATTTCTGCGTTGATTTTGCGAGCCAGTGAACTTTAAATTCAAAGATTCACATTTATCAGATGCTTGTGAAAACTTAGGAACTCTTCAGCTATCATTAATCAACCTACAACTTTGACTTGGACTTTTGTTCCCACTTCTATTTAGTAGTTCGTAATTCTCCTTTTCCTATCTTTTTGTCGTGATGAGCACTTATGAACTTAAACGCTAATATAACTTTTAGTCGACGTTATGGGTACTAGGACTTTGATATCTTCGGAGCTATGTGCAAATTTTATTTGAGGTAAGGTGGTAGAAATGTGGCTCATAAATCTGCGTGACATGTTGCTCCTTGTGTCTTTTGTTTCTCTTGATGTCAACTCTGACCTCTTGAAACACATACAAGTACCTTAAGCAAAAGCTAAAGTAGAAGACGTCGAATAGCCAGACTTAAATTTCTGGCTAAAACATTATTAACCAAAGTCAAATGTTAATCCCTACTATAACTAGCATAACGTTTACATAGTAATTCGAACGTTTAGTAACTTTATAATAACAAGCTTGTCGTTCAACAGGTGAAAGTGATGACAAACCAACGTTCCAACATGATTTCACACAGACTCGAAGTTTTCGAAAGGGGCTCAAAACGGGAAGGGAACGTACGATTATCCAAGCAATACAATTCCTTATAGCACTAGTTACAGGTAAAGCTGAATCCTCGAAACGAAAACACAGAGTAGAGATGATATGCTTTTAAATTGCCAAAACATCATGTAAGAATTCTGGTGTTGGACTCTTGGTTGAGGTTGAGACAAAGACGATGGCGGTGAGTGGAGCAAAGGAGAAGCAGAGACCCCCTCAGAAGCAAGAGACCCCTACTTCACAAGGCACTATATAGTGTTAGGGTTTTCTGTTTTAACACCCCTCCTCAAATTGGAGGATAAATATCAAACATGCTCAACTTGCTAGATATAATATCAATGTGAGCTTTCGAAGTGGTTTGGTTAGGATATCGACGAGTTGAAAATTCATCCGAACGTGAATCAGTTGAATGCTAGGGGAACAAGATGATGTCCCTATGACAAGGTCTCTAACCAGCCAACAATCTATCTCAATATGTTTGGTCCACTCATGAAAAACCTGATTCTTGGCGATGTGCATTGCTGCTTGATTGTCGCAGTGTAGTCTCATCTGGCTATCTTGGTGAACACCTACCTCGTCGAATAGACGTTTTGTCCAAACTAGCTCATAGGAGGTGTTTGTCATTGTTCGATATTTTGACTTCGCACTAAATCGAGACACAATAGTCTGTTTCTTACTCTTCCAAGAAACGAGATTACCACAAAAAAAGACACAATATCCAGTGGTGGATCTTCGACTAGTAGGGAAGCCTGCCTAATCGGCATCAGTGAATTCTACTATTCTATTGTGTCCCTGATAAGAATATACTAATCTCTTTCTTGAGATCTCTTGAGATATCTAAGGATCTGTATCGCTGCATCACAACGGGTAGTGCGGACGTGCTTCCCTTGGATACAAGACTCACAAACTAATTCTGAAATAGAGTGAAACCCTGGACGGATCTTTTTCAACACCAGGAGAGAAGGGTGTCCCAACTGACAATGAATCTCCTTAGCACTGACAGTACTCAGGTAAGCCATCCTCTAGGGTGAGACCTCCATACGATACAGATCTTTTTCCTTATATGCAGTGCCAATCAACTTGTTCGTCCCTAGTGCCTGAAAGGTACATTTATATGGGGTGAAGGTAACTGAGCAATATAACTATTCTGTTATTTTGCTCACAGACATGAGGTTCTTAGGAAAGGAAGGGACATAGCGGACAACAGATAGTGGTATGTTTTGTGCTATTTGGGCATATCCAACCCTTTCTATACTGCAGATTGAACCATTAACGATCTGAACAGGGGATTGTTTGGATGTGGTGAGGTCAGACAGTATACTCTTATTATCAATCATGTGATCAGTGACACCAGAATCAACAATCCAAGATGGTTTGGATGCTATAAAACAGTTAGAAGTTATACATGGGTGGGCTAAAATAGCCCTTGGAGTCTGTGATCGAGACGATGTACTGGCATATGATGCTTGTAGCTATTTCAACTCTTGCATGAGAAATGCAAGTTTCTCCGAATGAGTGCATTCATCCGAAACATTCATATTCTGAGACTGATCAATGATAGCCACCTGAGCGCGAGGAGGAAGAGGTGAACCCTTAGGACACTTTGCGCAATCCCATTTCATGTGTCCCTATTCCTTGCAGTAGTGGCACTACACGTTCTTGTCAGTAGCGTTAGGAAGACCGTCATATCCTTTTCCTCCTCCTTTTCCAGATGGTTGTCTTATACCCTTGCGCTTGTAGGACCTGGCAACCAATGCCGAGTTTTCGGTCATGGGTGGTGCAGTGCTCTCCTCAGACTGAAGAATCTCCCGTAGGAGATGACATGTGGCCTCTGGTGATGCACCGTAGACTGACCAAGGAGAATTGATCGAGCTGAAACATGCTTGATCGACATGCCCCCAATAAGTGTAAGAGTATTCAGCTGTTTTCTGAGTTTTTCATAGAGTGGCGGGATCTGGACTGTAGGGAAACATTTCGTTCATCTCATCAATAATTTTCTTGAACATAGTGTAGTACTCCTAGAGACTAGCATCACCCTGTTCACAGCGTGCATGTGTTTGAGAGATAGCATATGCATATGTCATATTTTTTCTTTCCTGAATAGGGGTATGAACTATGGAAAAAAATATCAGACTCCATGGCATTCCACAGAATCATAAGAGTGGAACTGTCCTTAGCCGACCAGTCTTCGATGATTGGATTTGACGGTTCATCTGTCAGGTATTTCTTTTTTCTAAGGGATTCCAGTCCATTTTTCAACAAATCCCGACCACTGTGCCCAATTAAAGTTAGAGAGATTAACAGAAAAATCTTCAAATGATGTAAAGATACGAGTATCTAATGTGATAATATAGACACCATTTGATTCTGACCGGTTGCCATTTTGCCTCCGAACTTTTGTCAAGGCTGTAAATAGAAGGCAATATGCGAAACAATAGGCAGCGTTGGGTGTTGGACAAACTCCAGTTGCTGAACATGGTAAGGATGATTGGGAGTTGGCTTTGGTGGAGTCAGCCGACAATCTCGCAAAACAATCAACAATGACAATGCTCTCAGATTTCGAAAAAGAACCCCAACAACAACAACCACCACCCAAACCCCTCACTCGCTCCTCGTCTCTGATGACCAGCGAAGATGAACCCAGCCCCTGTTATGCATGTAACAAACTTCTACTGACCATTACACTGAAGTGTCCATCCCATTAATAGTCTGTACAATGATCCCTTGAAACACAAGGCAGATAAGTTGCAGGTGATGCAACTTCTCGACCAACACAATTCCTGATTCTGAACTCAAGCCTTTCACAAGATCTAAAGTCTGATTATAACCCGGATATGTGTTAGAGACCCCCACTTCACAAGGCACTATATACAGTGTTAGGGTTTTCTGTTTTAACACATCAAATGAGAGGCAGTTCGTGCCCAATTCATCATCAAATCACGAATCTAACTTTAAGTCGTCCGCCACTTTCTTGTACGTATACCACCGGGAGATGAAAAGGTAAACGATGAAGTTGAGCAGACTAAGAATCGCCAGCAGCCAATAGAAGTAATCCAGGTGTCCGTAGTTCAGGTTGTCGGGGATCCACCCCGGCTTCCCACCCTTGGTAGTAATATGGGTCACGATGGTCACGAGCAAGCTGCTCAAGTAATTTCCCAGGGCGACGGTGGTGAGGGAGAAAGCAGAGCAGAAGCTCCGCATAGCATCGGGCGCCTGATCATAGAAGAACTCCAGTTTCCCTATGAAAGTGAAAACCTCGGCGCAACCTATCAAGAAATATTGCGGGACCTCCCAGAAGATGGACATGGGGATCGTTTTGAGTTGGTAATAGTTGTGTTTCCTCACCATGTTGAGCCTCACGACTTCTAAGATCCCGGCCGCGAGCATGGAGAATATGGAGATCACTAGGCCAATGCCCATGCGTTGGAGCTGCGTGAAGCCGCGCTTGTTGCCAGTGTATTTCCTCACAAAGGGTACGATCAGTCTGTCGTAAATTGGAACCCAGAAGAGGACGCTGAGAATATCGAAGATGGATAGCGCAGCTGAAGGGATTTTGAAGTTGGGGCCTATGTGTTGGTCCATTATATCGCCTTGTAACACAAACATGGTGCTCATCTGAGCATAAACTGTCGAGAACACGATCCCGGTTGCCCATATGGGAAGCAACTTGATTAGAACTTTGAGCTCCTCTACCTGAGTAACCGTACAGAGTCTCCATGGGTCTATCTGCTTATTTACGTCATCTGCCTCTGTGCGCACTGCTGCTCTATCAAGGAATCTGGGGAGAAGACAACCATAGGTTAGTTTGCAGCGAATAAGCGCTAAAATCCTATGGCGGATGACCTCTTATACACTGAAATAGGCAAGTCCGCCGAGCATAGAGGTTTATCATATTGAGTGGTGGGTTCAAAATATAAATTTCGAGCTACATGGGTCATCCACCTATTTTACTACTGTATAATCTGATAAACTATGCAAAAAAGAGTTGGGAATCAAACTTCTACATACCGGAAATGATCAGTGTGCTCAAGCTTGCGGCTGCCTTTGATGCTGGATTCATCTGAAGTTTCATACAGAACAGTAGGATCAGATGGAACTTTTGTGTTAAATTTCCTGAAGGAAGCGACCACAACCTGTGCAATTCGGGTCAGTGGACTTCCTCCTGGCTTCTGAAACCGGTACCAACTGCTCCCGGAGAAAAAGGACACGACTGCTATAGCCATGGCAACGGCTGGGATCCCAAAGCCCCAATCCCAGCCAACATGGGTTTGGATATAAACCAACACCGACGAGGCAATGAGGGCACCCACATTGATGGAGAAGTAAAACCAGTTGAAGAATGAGCTCTTCCTTTTCCCTTCTACCTTGTCAGTTTCATCGAATTGATCGGCACCAAAGGACGACACACATGGTGTGATCCCACCTGTCCCAAGAGCGATCAGATAAAGCGCCACATAGCAGGCAGCGATATTTGCTACTGTTGCAGAGCAGCCGTTAACGTCGCAAGTTGGTTTCATCCCCTTGACTGAGGCCGAGAGAGTCAACAACGTCAACCCCTACATCATGATTGAAATAATGATGTTATCCGCCAGCAAAGTATACATAGAGCATCAACGAATACTAAAGAACAGCACAAATAGAACTATAGAAGCTTCAGAGGCTAGAAACGTAACACACGATGAAGGTTAAATCAAACTTACAAAGACATATATGATCGAGAAAATGAAGATTGTCCAGAATCGGCCCCAATAGGCATCAGCAAGAAAGGCTCCAAGAAGAGGCATAATATAGCACGTCCCTGACCAGTTATTTACATTTCTAGCTGCAGAAGCAGTACCCTCGCCTAGACGCTCCTGTAGATAGTTCACCAGATTCGTGCACATTCCATAATATGCCAACATCTGACAACATTCATTCGCTGCCCAAACGGAAAAAGAAAAGAAAAGAAAAAATAAGAAAAGGAAGACATCAATATCTCAACCGTCAAAAACCTACTCATCAATAACTAAAAACATAAAAAATAGAAGATTCATAAGTTGTACCGAGGATGAAAGCGCACACCCTCCAGTTTCCAGTTGTCGTCTTATTAGCCGGTTTGTTATGTATATCAACAGTCCCATCTTTCGTATAGACATCAGGATCTTCCATGGAGCCCATCTCAACTTAGCTACGTAACGGTTCGCCAACACCTGAAGCACCTACAACAAGGTAAGGATCAATAGTTAGCAAATACCGACGTAGTTTACATAAGTAACAACAAGCAAGCAAGATATCCAAATATTAATTCTTCACATGAGTTCGTCTACCAAGTCCTTATGACAGAGTCCACTAGAGACACTTGAATCCATGAGCAAAGAATAACAATAGATCTTGAATAAGAGGATTTTTTTATTATATGAATAAAACAAGGCCTGGGGTTCCGTACTTATAATTAGGAAATAATTGATGACCAATGTAATTTTCAACTGATAAAATAACAATTACCGAAATAAATACTGGATTGTCGAATCCACAGGGATTGTGTAAACAATTATCGAAATTATGTCCTCATTTTATCTAGACAATGAAATAATTGGTTATTGTCTAAATAATAAAAATAAAATGAGTTTAATCAAAGTGAGAAGGTTTACAAATTCACTTTAATGTAATATTAACGTGGCTATGACTTATGTTCTCATAATAGCAGGATTTCCTGAAACCATTAATATTCTCTCTCGAGCAATATTAACGTTACTACTGTTTAACAACCCATATTATTTCAAATATGAATTTAGGAAAACGATAATGTATTAAGATTTATGAAATCCTTTAGTTTTCAACATAGGAATTAAGACATCTATACCTATAACTGCTGCATGTATCAAGTTATATATTTATATATCAACTTAATTCATGGTGTTTATTACTTGAGCATTCATACAATATCCCCTTTCGGTCTCAATTGTACGAAATCTATCATTCACAAAATGATCAATCTTATGAAAACATTAAAAACGGAATATCCACTTAATCATGAGTTATATTAATCATAGCTTAACAACGATGCATATTCATGAATTAGCAAACCTTTACCTTAGCCTTTTG
Organism: Drosera capensis; assembly: GCA_001925005.1. NCBI lineage: Eukaryota > Viridiplantae > Streptophyta > Magnoliopsida > Caryophyllales > Droseraceae > Drosera > Drosera capensis. Next base: position 36,127 of record LIEC01007628.1, read on the forward strand.
AAATTTAGTTCATGATTTTAATGTTTGAAGAACAAAACATAACATTCAATAAACCAACCATAATGAATTTCAAGAAAAAATGCACCAATTATTGATTTGGGTCTGGAATGATGATGTTGGGCCGAATGGAGTTTGGGTCTGGGTGGCTAATGGGCTTCAAACCCAACCCTTCTTCCTCCTTCCTTCCTCGTTCCTTCTTCCTCCACCCACAGCCTTCCTTTCTCCTTTTCTCCCACCCGCCTCACTTCCTCCCTTCTTCGGTCCGCCTCGCCTCTTCCTCTGTCCGGCTCGTCTCCACGGTGGCTCTGGCGTCGTCACCTCCCTCGATGGGTCGGTGTCCTCTCCTTCTCAAGTACGTCGTCGTCCTCTGTCCGGCTCGTCTCCGCCTCTCGAATTTAGGTTTGGTCTCAGTTTTTTTATATGTTTTGAAGAATAATGTTCGTGTCCTCTTCTCTGTCGTCCTCCTCTTCGCCTTTTATAGATGAATTCGTCAATCCAACAAGGATGTCACCAAATCCATAAAATCAGATCTTTGGATCACGCCCATGGAAAAAGAGTCTCAAAGCTCGATCTTCTGGACTCCACTGCGATTTTCTAAAATTCCAAATCCCGTGGTTGCTGCGCATGGCCTTCTGAAACACGACGATGACTGACTGCGCGTGGCTGCGTTGCGTTTTCTTCGACAAATGCTGCTGGACTGCGTGCTAGATTGGTACGAAGTGGGCTGGGCTTTGTTGCTGGACTAGACTTTGGTTGCGAAGATTTTGTTCCAATAATTTGATCCTGAGATGTAAAAATAATCATGTTCAACATATTTTTCATTAAAAAATACTAAGTAAAAAGAGGGTTAGATTCACGTAAAAATGATCCTGATCAACTGATAATCCTAGAATTAAAACCATAACTAGGATTGAAAAAAATAATTAAGTTTAATACTCCTAGCTAAGAGCTAAATTGACAATCAGTATACATCATTGAAGCAAGATGCATCAACGACAGCATAATTATAACTGACAATTTAGTAAACACCTAAGAGCAACTATGTTAGTTAGAGCAAAGCACAAGGAATTGATCATCCACTCACAAAAGAAAATTATACATTAGGCAAGAGTATAGTAAAAGATTCCACATGAATCCCAAAGGAAAATATCTACAATTAAATTGATACATGGACCAGAATATAGAAGATAGGAGCCATGCTTCCATTATTCATTATGGAGCCCATAAGTTATAATATCCGTAACACCATAAGCTAAGTACATGATAACGACCACGATTTTTACAATAGAATACAGTGTCTTGGACACATATTCAACTAAGAATATTAGCATCATAAATACAAAATGGACCAAAAATCATGATATTACTCTCACTGTCGCCAGAATGATTGCAATCATGATATTACTCTCAATGTCCTAAAATGATTGCAACATTTGTCATGCATTATGCCATAAATATTTCCAAGAGCTTCATTTTTCGGCTAAATAATTCAACAAAGTTTTCTTTAAACACATGACAAAATACAAAACTCAAACTACCATTAACATCATTATCATTTACGCTACAAAATTTTTCCAATCCAGCAACACTACTCAAAATTGACATTGGGTGGGAGTACGTAATATACAATTCCACACGCCGTACATCCCACAACACTTTTCCCATCATACTGAACATTATAAATCATGAAACTTACGTGTATATGTCACAAGATTCGCTGCCCAAATTTCTTCAATCACACAAAAATTACAACTAAACGGAATCCGAGGACGAAAACACGGATTGACGCAAATGACAAAAGAATAAGAAACACTTTAAAAATCGAAACAGATCAAGTTTCACCCACAAAGCATCATCATCGTTAGACCCAACACACCCATCAAACAACAACAACAACAACAACAAAACCCAAAACAAACAACACAATCATCATCAAGTTGACTGCACAATCACCCAAAAAGGATAAAAAAAATACGATAACCATAATCTAATCCAAGGGGAAAATGATTGAATAATCAGAGTACCATGAAATGAAATTATCACAGGTGGGTGATTGAAAAAGATGGGATTTGAGATTACCCAGTTGAAGAGACGACGACGCGGTGGTGGTTTCTCACTCGAGGAAGAGGAGAGAACAAAAGGGTGTGAAAGGGAGTGTGAGAGAGAGTGGAGAGTGGAGAGAGTGGATCCGAATATTGAATTGAATCCCTCAGACATAGAATCCCTATTTACACTCAGAATCCTAACATTCTCCTTTTATTTTTTTCATTTTCTTTTTGATAAATTTATTCATTTTATTTAATTATTTTTTTTAATGAGGCATTTTCCTTTTATTCTTGAGGCTGTTATGACTATTATGTTGATCCTAACAATTCAACAAAAGAGCAAAGAAATATAAAGTCCCTATATTAAGATATGCATGTTATTATATGGATTTTGTTAAGAAAGACTAAACAATGGAACATGACGATTACACATCAAATTATAGTCAAATTTGTCATGTTGCACAATTTGTACGTTCCGAAACATAACTTGAGGTTTATTTATTTTAAGACGAAAAAAGATAAAAACTAGATGCTCATAGTGAATTGAATTTCTGTTTTCCAAAGTATATGTTGAATGGTCCGTAGCGTACCAAATGGAATGTCGGTATTATACCCTTTGGCTTAATCCTAGAAAACAAAAATATTCCTTTTCGTTATAGTCAATAGAACCTTAAATTCTGTACATTTTTAGTATTCATTCGTTCAAGTATAGCCTTTGTCATGCATTCATTTTAGAGTTGAATGGAACGTTGACTTACACAGATGTCACAGAAAGTAAAACTTCAGAGGGTATGAAAAAATATAGCTAGCTGCAGGTAACACTATTCTATCATAAACTATAGCAGTAATACCAATACGCTCAAGATAAAAAAACACTGTCCTCTCGTCGAATCGGATAAAAACTGCAAATGACACAAGACGCTAGCGATGTAAACTTATCTCATAAGTCATGACAACATTCACACGATGTTCCGCAGAAAACGTTAACTAGAGGACGACAATATAAATTATATCAAGAACACTAGGCATGGCAAGTTCATTTCCTCTTCTTCGTTTCCATAACAGAGCAAGAATCCGAAACAAGGTATACTTCACCTGCGAGATCACGCATACTCTCTTGTCATGGCTCAATCCCAAGTTTAACGAACTGGAGAAGTCAGTAGGATTTGTGAGTTCTAAAAACACTGCCGTTTGCCATCAGCTACATTCATCTGTTTTAGGTTTGATGCAATAAACACGAGAACCAAGGTGCTGCACTTCCAGTCCAGCATCATTGCAACCCTGAAAGAAGAGTGTCTCGTCCTCCTTCCCAATCCTGCGCCTCCAACTCATTAAGAATATTGGGCAATGAACTCCTGACATCAGCATTCAAAAACTATAATTTAACGAAGATTTTACAATGGAACCTTGCTAAAGTCGCATGATATATACAGTGATCATAGATTAGTCGTACCAGTGTTTTCTCCCGTGCTGGGAGGAGAATCAGCCATGCTCAGTTTTGACGTGGAGGACTTGAGGAGAAAGCGGAGTGTCCTTATCAAGTTTGGATATTGTTTCACATCTGTAATCATCAAGATATGAAGTGCATAATAAGCAAGCAATCGGCTTCAAAAAAAAAAGTTTCCATGTCCAGGAAGAGAGTCTTACACCCAAATATGGTAGTACCACAGCTTCACGTATCACGATTTATTGGAAGCAGCAAAAATTTGATACTTACACAATAAGATGTCACTTGCAATTATCACGTCCCATTTCGGCTGCGAGTTTGGGAAAGTTTCTCCCCATGTATCTGCAAAAGCAGGAATCCTAAGTTCTTGAAAGAGCAAATAATTGGATTTCAGTATAAGCAAGAACTCTACGTCAACATGGTCCTAAAATAGCTAATAATATGGTTTGAAAATGCTTTCATACATAAAAGAGAGCAAGCAAGCACTTGAAAGCGATACAAAACTGAGATGATGATTACCCGCACATAGTATATTGAAAATGTGAAAAGAGAAAAACCGAATAGGGATTGCTTTTTGCTTTGGTTCGAAGACTAGAAGTGCCAGTTTCAATAGACCATCGGAGAATCAACTGAATGGCGGGATAAAAACGCTTGACTCATTAGCCAGGAAGGAAATGGGCAAGAAACACATAAGATAGATCTAGATGATTCCAAGGGAAAAACTAAAGACGAAGAGACATCAATGGCAAGAGAAGTTGGTGAAAAAAACAAAGGGACTAGTTCTAAGTACTTGCTTAACTCACGCTTAATATGAGGAAGGGCTGAGATGAGTCCATTGATTTTACAGTTATAAGCAATATTCTCTTCGATCTCTTGGTCATCATAGTCTGAGGTCGTGATATCGAGTTGCAATGACTTCCTGAGAAAAATAGCCAAAGCTCCAGTCCCACTGCAAATAGAAGCCAAAGTGTACAGGAGCAAAAAGAATTTATAAGGCAAAACAAATTATGGAAATAAGTAAAAATTGCTGAATACATACAAAAAGAAAGAATCATCTCCAATTTCACATTCCACAGCCACTATATGCCATTCTAGAACTCCAAATTCATCAGCGAACAAAATCAGAAAGTACAAGCAATTGCTGAATTACATAAACTCAAGGATGCCAACACCCAAGAAGCTCAATTAATAGGGAAAGGACTAGTGGTTTGAATCAAATTTAACAAAATTAAGCTGGTCCACAAAACAAGCAAAGGTTACATGCCTCCCCAACTCAATTACCCGTTTTCCCTCAATCCATGACTTGTGCTGAATCAACCACTCTGCAAGTGCAAATGTACCCGGCCAAAGTAGATTGGCATTGAGCTGATGGAATGAGAATTCACGAATCATAATTTCCTGTTAAACCCAAAACAAGAACAAGAAAATGTTTACATCAACAGTGCACATATTCTGCCAAGGATAGATTCACAGAGTTAAAGCTTTGGCTGACCATTCCAGGGAAGCTGTGGTTTCTTTCAACGTAGTTTTCGGTAACATCATCAGATCCTGCATAAAGACCCAAAAGATAAGAGTTCGATTTTGCCGCATAACTATTAACTATAAGTAATCTACCATAAAAATTGACAGATGGAAGGGGAGGGAAGTACCCGAAGAGTTGTCATCACTATCAACAAAAATAGATGATGGAGAGAAAAGGGCAATGTCCATATCTCGTTTCTTCAAGTACACAGCCGAGCCGATACCCAATTCAAGTTCACTTCGTCACTACAAGTTCAAGGAGTACTTTTTCACTTCTCAATCCTATCCAAAAGATAATCACCAACATGACTGTTTGTCAGAAACACTCCAAAGAAATGGCTAAAGGAGAATTTGATGATAGTATTTCTCTTTTACACAAGTATGGATGCTTTTTCCAGATTAAAAATCTATCTTCTTAAAAGATGAACAAAATCTCGCTAAGGGGGTAGGCATGATTATAGATTTTCGATTGTGACATAAACCTTAAAAGATTTTCTGTCTCCTCAGCCTAACAATCATTTTTTGACAGAACACTGAGTTATTCCCTTGATACCTAGCAACAAACTGAAATCTACTCGATGTGTTAAAACTCTTAATATCAATGTCAAATTCAACAATAACAACCACCCAGAGAGGTTATGAGCAATGTCAAATTCGATTTTCCAAATGAAACAATGGAGACTCGGTGTATTTCAAGATTATTATACGGTGAAAAATAGAGCACAAATTGTAAACCAAAAGTCAATACACGAGAATCGCACATCTCAATTTCAAGGCAAATAACACTAAGTTCAATTAACAGTTTCGATTGCACACCCTCTAGGATACCAAGCACAAAATCCCAACATGATTGTGATGAAAGGCAAAAGAGACTCACCGGTGCGAAGTGGATGATGCAAGAGAACGGCGAGTTCGCCGGCGGAGGAGGTTGCGCAGTGGGCGGCGGCGGCGGAGTCGTGGTGATTGTGCGGCGCGGTGAAGGTTAGCACAACCGTATTATTGTGTAATTATAAACTATTGAAACAAGTATTTTTTTAATATATATCTTGACATAATTATGATCAGATATATTTAATATAAATCAATAATTAATATTAAAAAAATACATCTTCATATAAGAACCAATTAATCACCAATATAATGTTGGTTCAAATTTCAAAACATATCCATCACAATTATTTAATCTTAACCGTTGATATTTAATAGACATACTTAAATTTAAATATGTGATGACATAAATTCGATTTTTTGTTTTTTTGATATGGAGCTATTGCAACTATTTGATACAATGTCACGATAGTTTTATTTTTTTTTAAAAAAAAAGAAATCTCGTAAGATTTTCTTTTGGTTTGTTAAATAAATCCCAAATCTGTCAGACCTTTTAAATCGATAATTGTCGATGAGCTCACCACCATCTCTACAACGTGACGATAGTTTATTTCTTGCTCGACCGAAAATTGCGAATACTGTAACGAACTTACAGTATTATGCCGTGACAATTTTTCGAGAGAGTTGAATTGGGATATGATGACAAAGGAAGCATTATTCCTTCATTACTGAATCCGTACCGATCGTGGAAGCGATTAGGATTTAGACGTGTATACTTGTATGTTGAGATGCTGGAATCGTTAGTATATTGTTTGAATAATTCACAATGCTTTACCGCTAACATGATCCGTTCAAAATGTGTATGTACAATGATTTGTAGTCTTATGTAGACATGCTATAACGGTCATGTCTCCGACTTAACACTGCAGGGCGTAAACAAATTTCTTTGAGAATTGCTTTCAAATGTCGCAGAACACATCACCACGAATAAACATTATTTTGCAATCGAAAGTTCTAATCAGATCCCATAACAGTCACTCCTATCATCACGCTGACAAGACATATACAAAGCACGACAGCCAACATATCTTAACAAGTACAACATTGATATCTAATCGTCTGTATCTCCTTCGTATGAAGGGGAAGGAGAATAAGACGACGAGGAGGACGACTCCGATGGTGATAGCTGCATAAACTTCTTATGAAGTTGAGAGCACCATGATGCTTCGTTTGGGTTCCGGTTTCTGCTCTTTGCGTAGGCATCAAAGAAGCCCTTGTTCTCTTTCTCCAGTTCCTTCCAGACTGCAATGCAAAGCCCATTCCAAATGGTCATTGTAAGATAAAAAACCATTGACAACAGCGAGCAATCATATATATACGTATCGATGTATGGTTAATCAGTACGTCTCATATGGAGTTCTATATGAGAGAACATTGACCTGTCTTATTATGACGCCACGAATACCAAGTTACGAGGTAGACAAAACTCATGTAATCATATCGATCCATATGGTCGACCCTACGTTGTGTATCGATCTAACCTCATACCTCTGACATAAAACAGAGAAAGAAAGGACGAACTTGGCATGTTCGCCAAGACAACACAGTGAATGAAGCTTTTAAAATGTGTTGGAAAACAGAGGCATGTAACTAAAGACAAGTAGTGATTGTAATGAATATGACTGACCAGTAGAGGTAATGACAGGCTTGATGTTGGCGTGTTTGGACAGAGCCTCCATGCACTCTTCCATGCTCATATTGAACACTATGCATTCCTCTATCAGATGTTGCACCTGCACCAGCAGCACAGCAAACCCCAAAACAAAAAGAGTAGATACTTAGACCCATATGTTATCCGCATTATCATGAACCCGAAGCTGGTCCACAATTCAATCCAAATAAGAGACAAAAACCTTATACCACCCTGTAAATCCAATCCCAATTATTGATAGAGATCTTTTATACAAATCATAGTTATGTATAGCGATATCATACTCATGGCCAACGGTCAACGGGTACTCGCAGGTTTGGTAGTATTAAAAAACTAATACGGGTTTCATGTTTTACTTCTATCAGTGATTCTTTTATAAGTACTCCCATAAGATTAGATTACTTAAGACAGTCATCGAAAATTCGAACATATATCATGAGATTAGATGTAGGAACAACGCCAAACAGAACGAATCCTAAGCAAATATATGTGAATGAAACCAAGCAACCGACTATTCTCAAGTCCTAAGATGTGCACGTCTTCTTAATCGGACATTTCTATTGAAACGTGTAGTACTAGCTTGATCGTGATCTATACTCCTAATTACGTAGTCTATGCGGATCAACAGTCCCTTTGAAAGCGTGACATAGACTTACAAAACTCCAAACATACAAACTCCTCTCCATCTGTTATTCATCTGTTATTCCCTTGTTCATCAAGAACTATAACTATACTAGGACACACATGTAGTGATATACACCAAGGCATATTGGCAAAGATGAATACAATAAACATCAATCCTGATATGGCTAAGCTCTAATGTAAAAACAAATAAAAATATGCTCGCTTTGACTGAGCATTTGCAAATAGTTATACCAAACCAATAACATACAAACATGTCTAAGCGAAAAACGAATCAGATTGAGATGCATGTCACAGCGAGATCTCGAAACAAAGTCGAAAAACTCGAAAGAGATCGAAACATGCCATACCATATGAATATATGAAGCAGAGGACTCCGCCATGCTTGATGTATGATGAAATACTTTCTCTGCTCTCCTCTACTTTCCCTCTGTCTACTCTGATGGAGAAGAAATACCAAACAAATGAAGAAGGAAAGAAAAAACACAGAGCACCAAAATTTAAATACCAAGAAATGATCAAAAATGGGATTAAATTTAATAGTAACATATCAAATGCATAGCACATAGGATGCAGAGATTTTGGATTAAAATAGGGAGCAAAATGGAAAGTGAGCAACTGAGCATGTGGGGATTGATGGGTCCCACTTGCCCACGTGCCAGGAGCTCAGTTATTGGTGGAGAGGAGATTACACCCACACCAGGTTCTATAATGCTGACAAAGGCCCAAATCCCCGGCCCAACGGGCTCGTAGCTTGGGCCGGTCCACCTTTGCATTCAGGATTGCGTGCGGCGGGGCCCATTAGAAAATCCGCCCAGGGCCCACTTCAATCTGGTGCATCCCAACAACTAATATGGAGAATATGGACGGAGTTACCCCAATGATAAATAACTCTACATCTGATAATGAAGTTCGGGTTTGACATCTTGTAATGGCAATTATCATCGATTAAAACCAAATCGTGCATGCTTCCGAAACTTTAGAAGCCGTCCAATAGGGATCCTCGGGCCACAGTATTATTGTCACATGGGACCAAATGAACCGACGGCGAGGAGAACAGCCGTGGGTTTCCAACTCTGAGGGAGAGGAGATTGTCAATGATAACAACATGGGATGGAAAGTATCATCAACAGGTTCTTAGTTGTAGGAGTTGCTTGTCTTGACCATAGATCAGCAGTCATTTCATATAAAGCGACATCAATGTCGATTTCTTGTTTTGTTTTGTTTTTTTCCCATTTGCTGATATGATTCATTCCAGCATTTGTTTCTTAAAGTTAGGATGTCCTGCATTCACGAGCCGAACTCACCCAGCTAAGGCAAACAGCCAGGTTCGGGGTTCAAACATATGTTTTGAATAATACGAACCTCAAGATGTATGTTTTGTAATCCCATATTCAAATAGTCCATCATCTTATTGTAATGCCCCGGTCAATCCACGTTACCGGGTAGTCACCAAGAAATGCCTTCCAGGTTCACGTCTGACCCCACAGACCAATACTAGTCCTTTCAGTGTGCTTTGTCCTCACTTGCACACACCCTGAGAAACTTCAGTTTCTCAGAAGGTCACCCATCCGTTATGCACGGGCTACCGAAAAGAAATGTGCACCTTCTTGATATAGGTAATACTATCAAACCATTTAAGCGTGTGCTTACACTTATGGGTATTATATGTTTTCTAAATAGCGGACGGAGGGGTGACTAATGGCATAGTGTCCGCCAGAATCTCAGTACTAAGGACGAAAATGCAGTTAGAAACAAGATTCAGATATGCTGTCGAAAACTCCTGAAGCAGTTTCAGATGCTCAAGTTTGAAATTTAAATGTATACGTAGCCCAGCATATACACAAAAATAGATTACATACCGTGTATATCTGGACTGTAGCATCATTTGTTGTTCAAATAATGGGATTACTGGTGAAAGTGGTTCAGCTTCTTCAAGCATAGAAGCACAATCTCGGTGATACGAGTCAATCTGTTCACAGCCGATGTAGGCATCATTCCTTTAGCTGTAACAATTGAAACCCCCTGAAAAATAAATCAGAGATCATAGCAATGAAGTTGAACAACATCGAATTGCAGCAAGTCTGAAGATCATGAGAGTGGAAGCATCAGTACTGTTATAGGTGGCAATAAATGGGGGAGGCAGGAATCGAACTCGTGACTTCATGGCACGGCCTGCTGTGATACTATGTCGAGGAACCAACCTTATGAAAGGTTTTATTAATGTATATCTAACAAGTGCCTGTTAGTTTCCTTCCATGTCTTCGTAGGTGTTGGAGCATCTTTGTTGAAATCATTAGTCAGTACTCAGTACTCGCGTGTATTGCATGTTTGATAAGTACGATGTTTGAAGAATATCTCCAAGATCATGTAAATATCTTCCTTGTCAGGATGGTTCTGGTCCGAGGTCACAAACTTATGAATTTGCCTGCCAATCTCGATCCAACTGAATCCTGGAACTCTCTTCATCCCTTTTTCTCTCATCAGTCTCCTGACCATAGACATGTTTTCCCATCTCCCAGCTGAAGAATGTGCGTTAGAGATCATAACATATGATGGTACATCTTGAGGATCAAGTGCGAGGATCTGCTGAGCTGCATATTCTCCAAGCTCCAAGTTCGAATGAATCTGACATCCACCAAGCAACGCTTTCCAGAACCCAACTCCAGGATCAAATGGCAAATTAATAAGGAACCTCTCGGCTTCATTTAATCTCCCTGATCGGGACAGCAAATCAACCATGCAAGCAAAGTGTGCTGAGTCTATGATATTTGGATATTTGAGTTTCGCCATGTTGAAGTAAGCGAGACCTTCCTCAACCAGACCAGCGTGGTTGTAAGCCCACAGAAGAACTAGGATCGTTACTCTGTTGGGTTGGAAGCCTTTATCCTGCATCTTTTCGAAGACTTCCATAGCTTTAGCGGGTTTTCCATTCTGCGCATATCCACTCGCCAAAGCATTCCAGGAAACTACAGTTCTATCAATAAGTTTGTCAAAGACGAGGAGACTATCCTCAACGCTTCCACATTTCGCATAAAATGTGATGAGAGAATTACCAACAGAGGAACTGATAATGCCCAAGTACTTCACTGCAGAAGCATGGAGACTCCTACCTATTCCAAGGGCAGCAATATTCGCAGCTGCAATGATCACGCAGGGAAAAGTGTCATGATCAGGCAAAACCCGTTCCCTCAACATCTGGAGAAACAGATTCAGCGCCTCCTCATTCCAGCCTGTTTGACTGAACCCGCCAATCATCGCATTCCAAGTAACAACATTCCTCTCCGGCATCCCCTCAAACACCCCACAGGCCTCATCAACTCTCCCGTCGTTCAAATACCCACACAACAATGCTGTCCAAGAAACCACATTCGGTTCACGCGTCTCCTCAAACACACCACACGCTTCCTCGATCCTACCCAGTTTAGCATATAGATCAAGAAGCGCGCTGCCTACAAACACATTACCCTGCACGCCTATCTTTATAGCAAAGCAATGCAGCTGCTTTCCTACGTCAATGTCACCCAATGCCGTCGAGGATGGGATCACGGTCCCGAAAGTGAACTCATTCGGTGTTATATTAAACTTAAGCATGTTTGAGAAAAGGCGCAATGCATCTTCGTGCCGTTGCGCCCTCGCAGCGCGGCCCATGGCGGCTGTGATTGAGACAACGTTCCAGTCAGGCATTTTGTCGAACAGTTCATCTGCATTGGTGTTTTTCAATGGATTTGACTGCTCACGGCGGGTTGCTTGGTGAATGAAATGGTAATGTGATTTGGGGAAAATGGTGTTGGTAGAAATTTTGAGCGAAAGTTTGGAGATGGAGAAGTATAGGAGATCACGATTCTTGAATCTCATAAGACGAGGTCGGAGAGAAGCAAAAAAATCATCGTGTCCATCTCCAACGGTTAATGGGTTGTTTTTTTAAGGTTCCGGTTTTACCACCCAAAATTAAAATCTAACCAAAATCTTTTATTATTCGTTTTGGATGTTTTCGATTTCTAAATAGTTTTGTTTAAATAAATTTTATGATTTTGTTTTAAATATATATTAAATAGTATAATAAATATATATTTTTATAATCTTTATGAGATAGAAGGAGTAAGTCGTGTGAAGAAAAATTAGTTTTTTCTATTAATCATGATGACAAGAATTTTATTTTTAGATATAATCTTTACATCTTATATTTCACGAGATTATATAGATTCGTTTTTTTACTATATCTTTAAAATTAGATCTTGTCTTGAATTAGTAAAAGCAAATCCAATAGAGAATTATAGTTAAATTATATCAATTGTTCCATAATTTGTTGCTCCAAGGGATATGTTTTTCTCTCGGCGAATTTTGTCTTTGTCAAACTTGATGTTATATTTGACTATAAAAATAGCCATGTTATTTTTTAACATAACAAGCTCTGGGGGAAAATAAAAACGAAAGAAAAAGACAAAATTCAATCATACATATGTGATACCTTTATAGCCATTTATTCATGAATGATGTCATAATATAATATGACTGCGTTGAAATAACGTATACAAATTACTCCCTCCGTCACATACAAAACGTAATGTTGGTTTAGATCAACGATAAAGTTACATATCCTATGAATCGTCCGCGGGACGATTAAATATCATTTTACGCAATATTATCGTGAAATATTAATAATAATTTAAATTATATATTTTAATGTTGAATAATTGACGTAATTTTCTTATATCGTAAAAAAAAATAACGAGTCTCTTCAAAATACATATTAAATAATATAATAATGATGTCATAATATAACATGGCTGCATTGAAATAACGTATACAAATTACTCCCTCCATCACGTAGAAAACGCAATGTTGGTTTAGATCAACGATAAAATTACACACCCTATGAATCGTCCGCGGGACGATCAAATATCGTTTTACGTAATATTATTGTGAAATATTAATGATAATTTAAATTATATATTTTAATGTTGAATAATTGACTTAATTTTCTTATATCGTTAAAACAAATAACTAGTCTCCTCAAAATACATATTAAATAATATAATAATGATGTAACGTTATATTTTTTATGAGAAAAATAAAATAAAATAATATATCACTATTTATTATCAAAGTATAATAAATATCATTGGACTTGCTCCAACTAAACTTTGCCAAAGTTATGATAAAACTACGTGATCTTTTATCACATGATAGATTTGTGTAAAAATTGATGTTTTTATGCTTGTACAGTACTCCCTCTAAGTTCATGTTACAGTGATTGCATCCATCGACGGTGGATGATTGTCGATCCCAGTACTTTGACCACCCTTGACACACCAACGGCCAACACACGCTCCATCCGACCTCTCCCCGTTGTCCGTACACCGTCGCTTCAAAAAACCGCTCCATCGCCACCGCGCCAACACTCTTTCTCCGCCGCAGATCTCCCCGATTCAGACTCCACGGCGGCGCATCACGGAGATCTCGGCTTCGTCTCTATGGTACTTTCTCTGCTAGAGTTTGTCGCATTTTCTCGATTTCTCATCAACGTAGTCTTGGAAGTCCCTTATTTCAGTTACGGTTTCTGATTTTGATTTGAGAATTTGGAGTATTGGGTGGATTTTGTGGGGTTTAGACTATTACATTGGCTACGCGGTTGGGTTAGACTATTGATCGTCATTTTGTGTATATTTGACGACCGTGAGACCTAATGAATTCACACAATGATGATTGATGATTTTGTTGAGAAAACTCTACCCACGTTGGATTTTGGGAAGATCAATATGATCACTTATGTAGATCTTGAATCACTTCATTCATAGCCGATTGGTTCTGAGTTGTTACCTCCGAGGTTTATCATGGTATCAGAGCCGGTTAGACCAACGGCCCAACACTCCGTGCCACCCAAATATATGTCCGTACGTGAGGGATGTGTTGAGAGAACCCTAGGTTTAATGATTTGCGAAAAACTACTCCAAACGTGATTGCCTCGATGGTATCCGATTCTTGATTTGTTCATGGTTGTCAAAATGATACTGGAGACCCTGACCTCAATTAATCATAAACATTTTTTTTAGTAAGGCCTGGTGATGATTTAAGAGTATCAGAGCTTGTAGATTTGTATGATAAATCCTAAATGCAAACATATGGCAAGGTTCGTTGAGGAGGTCAAGGAGGCGTCAGGTCATACTCACAACTCTCTAATAAGGATTTTGGTGTCTTGTATTGTCAAACACTTCTTTTGCGAGAGACTGATGGTGCTGAGAACGATACTTCATTTGTAGATATGGTACTTGAGAATGGTAAGGAGTCAGTGATGGCGCTTCATTGGCCATGTTGGTAACCCTTTTAGCATCAATCCAGGTTTTGCAATTGGCTTTTGCTGATTAGGTTAGTTCAGGTATTTAAGCAGTTTTCAGCTTCTTTCTTCTCTCTTTTGCAGCTTTGAGAAAGTATGTAATTCTCAAATTCACTGAAATTTTTTTTACGATATGCTTCCACAATCTGGCTAACCTGGGTTTTGTATCCGACAATTTCATCATTCAACTTATTTTGCCTGCTTTGGAACCCACTGCCTAAATTGGCTTGTGAGAAAACTCACTTTTATTCACCCTACCTGAGATTTTAGTTGAATGGTACTCAATTGTTCCCTTCTTCTTTTTTCTCTCTTTAATCAGACCCCATACTAAAGATTCCACCCTGATGCCTTGTATCAACTAATCTCTTTTGAAAAAAGCTTGATTGGAAGTAGAAACATGGAGCACCAAAGTTGCATACGCAGAAGCCATTACCATAGTGGAAGGTGACCTTGGTATTAAAATGAACTTTACGATCTCCTACCACAAGCTTTAAGCTAGCAATCATAACTTACTAGTGAGCCCGCTTTCATATCTTTAGCGATACATGTATGCTTTTTCTTGTTGTCATTGCACTTGAAAGTTCCTGATTGAACTGTAGTAGTTTCATCATGCATATTACATGGGTCCTTACCTTTACCTCTGATTAAAATTGTCCGTCTTAGTAGGGGACAATGCTTTTCTTTAATCATCAAACGATGCGATTTTGCTGTCTTTTCAGAATCTATGTTTTCATACTGGGATCCAACTTACCCTCCCAATGACGGGGAGTACAGGAATCTGGATTCTCTTTCTCCTAGATTGTGTCTCCGATACATAATGTTTCAGCTTTACTGCCTTCATGAAAATGGTAGCTGATCAATCAGTACTAGCAGCAAGAGTTGCTTTACAATCTTGAGGATGGTCTCTTCCTGGTCTAAGAGGTCACTGACCTCAATGATTGGAGTTCCGTTTTGTGCCTCAGTAGAGTGTGTGTGCCGTGAGGGTCTTGTAGTAGTATTTTGGGTGCGAGCCTTTCACGTAGTGTTTGTGTGACAGCTTCATTTTTCCTATCTGGAGCAAGCTTTTTGGTCAGTTGTGAAAACCACACGCATTTCTGGTTCAACCTATTACTCTGTAATGTTAAAACAGTTTTAGATGGTTAGTTGAAAATATTACTTTTGATATAGGAGTTTGATCCTTCATCGCTGTATTCATATTACTTTTTCTAGCTTTTTTTGTTAGAAAACGGTGAAAAAAATAGTTGGTTGTGCAGTTGTGCTCTTTAATTACCTTGGTCGCTCTTGGTATGCATAAACAAGAACTGAAGTGTTGTTCAAAATTGCTGTTTCATTTCTGACAGAGAGGGATTACATGGTGAAATGTGTTGCATAGGATAGGGCGAAAATAAATCCTACGCAGATTAATGACGGAAAGCCTAGTTTTGCTTTCAATGATAACCCTCTCAGTGCTGCATATCATATACACTACTCAATAGGAATCTGCATATACAAATGCGGGATTTTTGCCTTGTTGAATGTTAATACTGGATGGATCAGATGTTGTACTCAACAAACTATGATGATTATTCTTGCAGACTTCTGATGAGATTAAACTTCTTCTAGGCACCATTTTGCTGAGGTTCCTTGGTGTTTTCATTCTCCTTGCCATCTTTTGTTGTGTTGCCCAACTCTACATCTGATGCTATTTTCTCATCGATTACCTTGGGTGGGGAATCATAGTCTTTGCTTTTACCCCATATGACAAGATATAAACCAAGAACGATCACGATAGCACCAAGCACCCTGGAAACAGATATACAATTTGTTAGTTTCATACAGTCATATCCCACTTTCTGTTTGCAAATTTCATGTCTGAGGCAAACTTTCTCTTTGAAAACAGTCAATAGATAGGCTGGGTCGCTCAGCGTGGAAAGCATTGTGTATGTCATGATTTGGTTCCAACTGTCTAACCAACATGATGATGGCTGAAAGTTCAAAACAGTTGGTTATGTGAGGGGTTATGGCAGAGCTGATCTTGGTATATGTTTTCAGGTTCGTTCAGGAGCATGGATCCTATGGGACATATAGTATGGCATGTGGTTTCTCGTACCTTCCCAGACGCATCTGCTCTGATAGAAAGATAGAGCTCACGACCGCGACAATCACCATGCAGAGTGGGTTAAAAGCAGTTACGAAAACAGGGCCTCTTTTTTTCATCACCATCCCTTGAATGTAGTAAGCTAACCCTGAGCAGAACACGCCCTGCATATACTCACAAGTGAGATTGTGATGGAACTGCAGGTAACAGATGATATGGAAGGACAGCCAGATTATTCAGCAAGAATCCTTACGCTGTAGACAGCAGCCAGAAGCCTTGTGTCCCATTTGATGGCCCAGACTGAAGAGTTTCCCCTCTCCATGACAAAGGCAAGCGCAGAGCCCTCGAGCGTGCCCATAAGGCATATCCATACGGTGAGAGAAAGCTCTGCCGGATACGTCTTGAGCGTGATTGCCTGAGAATGGTCTCAAAAGATTGTGGTTGCTGCATATAGTTAGTATCTAGAAAATACTATGGAGCTTAGTCCGACTTCCGAGTACCTGAAGAATGACGAAAGCGGCCCAGCTGAAGCAACCGATGGTGATCAAAATGGATCCTAAAATTGCTTCATGAAGGCTGATATCAACCACATTAGCTGCTGCGCTCCCCGTGCTACCTCTTGTCCAGAACAACTTGAGGGCAGGCCCTGTCACCAAAGTCATGATCATGGCTCCTGCAACTGTCGCCATGGTTCCAAAAATCTTAGCCTGACTCCGTCGACTTGTGATGTTTACTCTTTCCATCCTGTCGTCAAGATATGGATTGATCGGAATGAGTTTTGAACTAGCGCACTTGAGGTAAGGTTGGAAACTCACGTTTATTTATTTATTCACTTGCCTTAGGATCCAAGCCATTACGAAGGTTATGGCTGGAAGCACGTTGACCATCGTGGCAACAAATGTTGCCGTTGTGTGTTTCATCCCCAGATAGTATAAGTTTTGGTCGATAACTGGCCTGGCACGGGCGACATGTCAATGGTTAGTAAGTTATAGCTGCAGGAACGTTACCGTTGCCGGTTTCGGCAAATTGCAGCGCGCAAGGAGCTCGGCTAACAATTTCATAGCTTGCAAGAAGAAAGCATAAACATGGACAGGAAAGGCTTAGGTGGGTTCAGTGCTTACTCTAACAAGCCAAGGAGTAATACTTTGAAGAAGATAGCTGGAGTCATCTTCGGCCGAGTTTTCCTGCATCATTGCAAAGTTTCATGGCGCCAAAACATCAGAATCTAGGGGGAGGAGTGGGAAACGAGCCAGAAGAATGAAATGGAAAGAAAGCGTTTATACTTGTCGAAGATGAGAGCCAAAGGAGCTGTGACGATGGTGGCAGCAGCGTGGCGATATACCACAAGGACATAGTTGCTCATGCCTTGGTTGAGCGCGACCTTGGAGAGTATGTCCATGCCGGCTAGCCCGAATTGCATGAAGATAACTGCAAGGAAAGGCTTTGCGCGGTGAAAGATCAAGCTCAAATCCATTTTCTGATGTTCGATCGATCTCTTATGCTCTCACTAAAGCCTTCTTCGGTTGTGTGGTTGATTGTGGAAATGTGCTTGCCTTATATATAGTTGCTAATGATCTCACTTTATTCAGGGCCCTATCCTTTACCCCAATGAGAATTGTTATACGAGTTTTTGGTCTATCGACTAACCAACTTTACGATAACAAATTCCATACCCACGAAAACTTTACGAAAACAATGCTTGCGACTATCGTAAATTGTTTTCACGGCCATGGGTCATATGGATTCCATCAGGATATCATATTGAAGAGTCATTTTTATTTGGATATATTATGGTCAATTTGAGTCAGGTGATTCAAATGAAACTTGAATTTGTTGAGAGAAACTTGAATTTGTCATGATGTTGGATTTGAGGGTGCTGTGATCCATTTAATTTGCTTGCCGATAATTCACGTTATAGTGAACCGTAATCAGAGTTCAAACTCTAATGGAAAGAACTCATATCTGTATGGGATAGTTAGGCACTCTGAATTATATTCTCCGTCCAAATAAAATTATAATGAGCTGATCCGTCACAAATATTTATGTGCGTGATGAATTTAGAAGGAATATCTAATTTGTCCTTGTGAGAGAGAGAGAAAATGTGATGAAAAAAAGAAAATAGAAATGTTGATGGGTGGATTGATGTAATATAAAATATGAATAATTTGATATTTTTATATGAAAAAAATTGACAAATAAAAAAAGATTGTAATTTGAATGCGACGATCAAAAAGATTAATATTATAATTTGAATAAGATGGAGAAAATATAAGATGATTTCACTCGCGGTTATAAGGAACAAATAAAGTAAGATGAACTATACGGGGATTCGATTGGGTTTTTGAGTGGAATTCTTTGCATTTAAATCATATTCTTGTATGTATGTTTAGCTTTGTTCGATAATTGTACCTAAGAAAACAGTAGATTCCATCACCTAAGATATCTATAATTGGTGAAGAGCATAAATGACAAGATCCCTGTTTCTTCTATGCATAAGATTATCAATGTCTAAAATTAGAAATAAATGGTGATGCATGAAAGCAAAAAATCTGCAGCTTGTTTATTTTCCTGCAAAAGGACGACTAGGATTACAAGAGCTTGAGTGTTTTAACCAAATAACGGAACTTACCGAATGGTTAAATTTTACGGAAAGGTCAGATAACAAAGACTTATTCGTCGTCTTATTTTGAAATACTTATATTATTGTTTTTATATATAGTGGAAATATCTCAACATATAATCATAACAGATCAAAACGACACACCTATTTCTCGTTATCTTTGTCTTGGGGCGAGCCTCAGGGTTAAGAATGACGTGATGTTGGAGTAGTCGGCAAAACACATAACAATTTGGTTACACTTTTGCGTATTAGCAATAAACCATTGAAAACAAACTCAAAAGGAATTGCGTGGGTGCCCTAGAAGATGGCTTGTGCCATTGCGGCTGAACCCAAGTTTATGTGTTTGATGGTGCTGCAGCTCGGCCCAATTCTATGTGTGTGCACGTGTGTTAATCAAGATAATATCTGGATCCTTCCCTATATATAATTGAGTATCATTAAAGGACTTTTTCTTTATCCTAAAATTCTCATTTATAAGACATTCATATATTTATATAAATTTTAATTTGGGTTTGTTACGTTCTTTCATATTAAATACATCAAAAGATTATATTTTGAATATCAATTTCTCATTCATTATTTATGAGTTTTTAAAGTGTTAATATATTATGTTCATCTCTAATGATGTACATCACGTTACGTTTAAAGTCGTTCCAAACTGAATTTCGAAGTCTATATTAAAATGTGGTCAAATGCTCCAAACACATTAAAAATCGATCAATGTGTGTTTTCCATGTGGTATGCAGATCAGCTTCACTGTCACATCCATCGTATTCATGTCTGAGGATTTTTTTTTTCTTTCTGATAAACATGTCTGAGCATAATCAATTACATGTTTCACCATGTAACGTTGAGTTGATATAACCACCTTGCGGGGGAATAAGGGTGAGCTGGCCCTTTAAAACTTATTCGTTGGATTCTTTTTGGAATTATATCATTGTTATCCGACCTCATAATTCGTTATTGTTATACGTTATATGTTTAATTTTATGCTAAGGTGCCGCCTTTAATTGAATGTGACGGAATTTCTCCATGATTGATCCTCTTGTTTTTTTGTACATCTTTGGAGCACCTGAGGTTGAGGACCTAGCTTTATGTTCTATATGTGCAAGCCAATTCAAGGTGTTACACATATTAAAGTGATTCTTATCTTGATTGCCTTTTTTTCTTGGCTAGCTAGAACTCCATCTCAACGTAGAATGAAGCCAAACTTTTTTTTTTTTTTTTCATTTCAATCAAGCGATGAATCATATTAAACAACAATATTTCGAGATTATTTGAGTTTTTTCACCTTTTTTCTTATAGAAAAGGTTTCTACATTGACCTCATCTTATTATAAAATGTATACGTGTAATAAAATTATTCCATTTCCTTTTTTCTAGTCTGTTAAACATCATTTCATGCCTGATTTCACATGTCTCACGAACGTTTCACGCCTGAAGACGCCTGAGCAAGTTCACACCCGGAGTATATATAGATTAGGACTGGGATTTTTTTGAATGTAGATCTACAATCAATAATAAAAGCAGTTTCTTTACAGAGTCAAGAAATCAGTGGATTGTTTCTTGTTATTACGTCGTAGAAGGTTACGGGAAAGAGTAAATAGAGCGTAACGGTCAATTCTTTGTTCTACAGTTGTTTGAATCTATCATTGTGTGCTGAATTTTGGATTCTTGTTGATAACAAGTTACTTTAGAGCTAACTTGACATTCGATATCATATTCCACTATATAAATGCACATAGCATTGTTGTCCGGTGGCTTTGCCTTTTTAATCAAGCATAATGAGGTACTCAAATTACTCCACTCAGGTTTGCTTTGTGTCATAATTGCGCGTACGTGTCGGTTATTATATGATCCGAAAAAATGATTTAGTGCCCATAATTCAGGATTTAGATGACTATTTGTCTAAGGTTTGTGTACGTTGATTACACCACACCGACTCTGATGGTAAAAAATTAAGACTGTGATCATATTATCGAAGAAGAAAGGATTGTTTATCATGAAACTAAACATATATATTTTTTGGCATATTAAATCTTGTGGTTCAATCAAGAAAAGGAAACGATGGAAACAAAAAAAAAGAGTAACTTTTCTGTTCGCTTTGCATCTTGTAAAGAAAAATATGTCGAAGTATCATATATGCCGCTATCCGACAAAAGACAAACCTTAGAGATTACATCAGTTCGCGGTATCCCCTTCGATATTCTAATGTTTCTTTTCGATATTGGTTGTTTTATATGGTGATTAAAGATGAATAGAACTTTAGATATTGCTCATTTATAATATATATCCTGATATGACCATATATTCCAAATGGAATAAATACTTTGTTGGCACCTGTAAAATATGTTCAGAGGAATCCTCCTTTATATAGATAAGAAAGATGGTGTTGCCTTACCAAGTACAATCCCGAATCCACTTTTTTTTTTTTTTTTTTTTGCAAGCAAGTATTCTCTTTATATTTGGAGTGTTGTAGCCATGACTAATCATCTCAATGGGTTTGAGATATGTTATTCCATAAAAATGATGTATCAGATGCTTAGCATGTGTCTTATTGACACAAGGATGCAATGGTTTGTCACGACAAGAAAAGGCGATTGTCACCCTAGCATTAGTATGTACTCATTATCGACACAGAGCCCATGCCTTGCGTACTTCGTATGACAGATTTATTTGAAATATGAGTTTTACAATAAAGGATTCAAATGAATGATAACCACCATATACTTACGCTCATCATTTGCTCGGGCATATACTGATTCGAGAATCAGAAAGGAACAAATGAATTAATGCGTGTTTGCAAGTCTGGGCGTAAGCTGAAGATCCCTTGCATAACTAATCGGTATTTCGTCGGTATTTCAAAATGACCGCGCGATCCAATCTCTATGCTTCACATTATTGTCCGAACCTTGAATCATCATGAAGACAACAAAATCCACCCAAAAGAAAAGCGACGAGGATGATTCAACGAAATTCTCTACTTTGGTAGTTGCGCGATTCAAAATGACTTGGGGATCTTCATATTGGCATGCATGCATATACATACAAGACAAGTTCTAAAAAGAAGTTGAAGATGAAGCTGTTACGTCCATCATATTCATTATCTGAATATTTTCCTTTTTCTTTTGAATGATCGTGAAACAACATCTGCAGATATTCAGAAAGTACAAAAATATAAAAGAGCTTAAGGATATTGCACCCCTTTTTTCTAATTTGTTTGTTTCTGGTAATTTCTTTTCTTATTGAACAATAAATGACAATAGGTTGAAAGCTAATATGAATTTTCCATCATTGTATCTGAGCAACAATTTCACAACAGAATTCACTAAAGGGAAATACTAATTGAATTGAAGCCAAAACGAAGGTTTCCCCTAACTAAACTCATCACGCAGTTAGCGTGTTGATTGCAAAATGGTTCATCTTGCAAGCCTATCCCCCTCAGGACTGGCTCATGAACCGCAGCAAGCAGATTTCTGATGAGCTTGAACTGAAGCGGAGTCTGTCGCATTGATCTTGATAGTTGTAGGCTGCATAATTGAACAGATTTGTTAATGTTACAAGTTCAGTAACACCAGATGATGCTTATTTCATCTACACCGTTCTTTTCTCAATGTATTAGGTGCCACTAATTTCAGAGCTAAGAAAGCACAAAGGAATGAGACAGAGACATTTTGGTCAACAATAAACATCACATTTACAAATCCATGCAGATATTTACGGTAGTCGACCAGGGATGAATTGCTTCCAGTTGAGACGAATTGCAAGAAATTCATCATACAACTAAACCAAAATGGAGACTGTTAAAGTCTGAACCTGAGAAAAACTTAACAATCCAAATTCTGTCAAAACCGGCCCTCGACAGTTTTTTTTCCCCTTCTTTTCTTTTGGCAAGACTGCAGGGTGCGCTTATGCATCTAGGAGAAACGCATTGCCAGACTAGATTTTGAGTTAAAAAAGCATGGTGGCTTAGCAGTCTATAATTACATCAGTTTTGGAGTCGGAGTGTGCAAGTCTCTGTTTAATATCTCTAGCTATTGATGAGAATACCTCTTCGACGTTCAAGTTAGTCATGGCACTCTGTAAAATACTGCATGATCAGCATCCAGAACTTTAGTTATTTGATTTCCTTTAAATTAAAGTACCAAGGCCATACAAGTTCACTAACTGTTTCAAAGAACTTGATCCCGTACTCGTCAGGGAGGGCGTGTCCCCTTGATGTAGGACGCCAACCCAAAAATAAAAAATAAGAAAAAAAATCAAAAACTTGTAAATTCCAGAAAGCTGGATTAATAGAATATAACAGGGGATTTGTGAACATACCCTCTTACTTTCATCCATGTCCGCCTTGTTGCCTATAAGAACCTTGTTGACATTATCTGAAGCATGCTGCTCGATACTACGCATCCAATTCCTCATATCTAAGAAAGAAGAAATAAATTAAGATGGTGCAGATCATGTTTTATCAGCCACAGGCACAAGAAATGCATCTCTTCTAGTCATGGCAACAGAATAGCAGAAGTTTTATTAGGAACTTGGAACAAGGGAAAGATAAATCTTAAATGATACTGGCAGGACAGTAAAACACAACACGCTGCCTTAAGGAATTATACTCGATGAGATTGCCATAGAGAAGCAACCAGACTACATTTTTAACCTCAACTCACAAGCTCAAATTGATCAATTACAGGGTAAAGTAGTTACTGTTGAATGATGACTCGTCTGTTATGTCATACACCAGCAAAATACCCATTGCTCCACGGTAGTAAGCTGCAATACAAACAAGTACATTATCATCCTCTCAACTCTCAAGGTGTTCCAAATATCCAACTCGGCGCTATAATAAAAAAAAAAAACATGCATAAAATAAGGAATCAAGACCTGACGCAAGTTTCCCTGGTGCTTTTCTTTCGAGTTCAAAACTCCAGTAATAGAGTCGAGAAGCATGAATCTGACCACTCAAACAAGACATTATGCTCACCATTTGTGATTGTTCGGAACCTCTCTTGCTCAGCAGTATCCCATATTGTACTTTGATTCTTTTTCCATCAAGCTCTAAGGTCCTTATTTTGAAATCTATGTTGTGAAGGGTATCACAGTTACGATTTTTCCCCCCATAAAATCAATTCGATCGTATCCAGGAGCACTTAACACATCACTTACCCAATGGTTGTTGTGTGAATTGTAGTGAGCGAAGAGTCCGAGAACCTCAACAAAAGGCAACTCTTTCCCACACCTAGATTTATTTGAGACACGAAAAAAAGATGCTTTTGAAGCACCGAAGTTATTCCGATTTTACAGTACCAAGTAATCAAGTTAACATGCAATATGAAAAGTTAGCGTCGCGGCTGGTCAGTGACTGTTTGTAACGTTTCTCTTTTACGTGATCTCTTGCACGACCAACTCAAGAACATTAATCATACCATATGAAACAATGCCACGATTTATCTCTACCAAAAAGGAAATAGTCAGTGATAGATCAATCAAGAAACGAATATAGAGTGATTATGAGAGTACCGCTGTCGCCGATCAAGAGGAGTTTGACGAGATAATCGTAATCCTCTCGAGCTCGACCCAGTTGAGTTGCCATTTTCTGCAATCTCGACTGTGATTTTTTATCTGCTGTGATCAAATCTGGTTGTTTTTCAACTTCAAAACCCTAACCCCAAACCATGGAAAACTGCAACGGGTTCGTGTGTTTAGTTAGACAGAAAGGTTTAGGACCTGTTTGCTTTCTCAACAAGTAACTTGCTTACAGCTTTTTACTCCCACCGTACTCGAATAAATACAACATTTTTTTTAATGTAACACATTCTATTTGAAAAAATTTTATTAATAAAAAACTTATTATCTTCATTCACAATTGATACAATAAATCTCATTATCATAAAAAAAAAATTATTCGTATTTCATCAAATTTTACAATAATTCAACACACATAACCCAAACCGATCAATTTATGACATTTATTTTGGAATGGAGAGAGTACTAGATTTAACTGTTTGGTAAAAATATCACAAGTATTTTTTCATTATTTTTTTAAATTAAAAAGCGACTTTTAAAAAGAAGGTTGAGATTGTTTTTCTATTTTAAATTTTTTTTGGGGGTTTTAAGAAGAATAAGCAAACGCCCTCATAGTCATGTTATCTGGTGTCAGTGTAAGAACAATTGTATAAGATTGTGTAGAATAAAAATTCTAAAAATAAAATAAAATAGATTGATGGTGAGATGAAAAGTGAGTTAAAAGCTCCTTTTGATTAAAAACAAGAGAGTCAAAAAAAAGTTGAAAGATGTGTTGTCATGTGTATTAAATTATAAAAGTTATAATAAAAATAAAAAATTTGATAAAATTATCATATTATTATTATATTCTATATTTTTATATATCAATTACTGTAACATTATCTACATGAAATGTGAAAAGAAATAGAAAATTTTTAGAGATTATGACGCAAGTGCTCTAAATGGGAAACTCACCGGCGACTAGGCTAAGGTCCAGTTTATTGTGGATTTTAAGCCCATTTTAATTAAATGGACCTAAAAGCCCAGTTTCTCAGTCCACTGTGGGTGTTGTGGTATGTGTCAAGGCTGAGTTTTTCAAGAACAACGCCCTTTTCAGGCCCTTTCAGTTTCAGGTAACTAATCGCACATCAACTTGGTAATTTCTACTAGAATAGAATTAAATATTAAATTATTGTTATTTATAAAAGTGCATATGAAATTTCCATTTTTGATAATATATCGAAATTTATCTAGAAAAAAAAGAGTAATCCCTCCGCTCGTGCCATGTTAATTGAAAAGTTGTGATTAGATATATAGAAATTTTTGTATGGGTTGAATTTGTATGAATTTGATAAAGAAAGAATCTTTTTTTGATGATAGTGAAGTTTACTGTAACTGTTGAGATATGAGTTCATAAATGTACTTACTGTAACAAATAAGATTGATTTAATATTTTTTATATTAAAATTATCAAAAAAAAAATATTTCATTTATTTTTATACAACCAACAAAAAAAAAGTTTCGTTATTTAAGAAAATTACATGATAGAGAGAAGATGATGGAGAGACGGAGGGGGTAGTATTTTTTTTTGTGAAAATTTGAGGAAAATTGCAGGATTGGTTTAGGAGATTCTAACAATTTAGAACATAAAAACGAGGAACTTAAATTATCTCTTGGTGGCTGTTTAAAATGTTTCTATTTTCGTGTAATGTGACCTTGATATCTCTTCCTCTCAGCTCATTTTTGTAAAAAATTTAGTTTTGTGTTAAGTTTCTCATTCAGTTATGACGAAAAACTCTCATGCTTGACGTGTGGATAAAATCCTTGATACTACTTCATAACTCTAGATATGTGTATTAAATATATTCTCATTTATGATTATAATTTCAATATATTTAATTAAAAAAATTTCACAAGTATTTCTTTTAAGACTTATTTTTAGGGAGGTACCATTAACATTTCTAAATTCTCACGAGGTGTCTTTCTTTAGATGAAATGCTTCAACTTTCAGAAGATATTTTTTCCAAATCCGTTGTAGAAACACATCTCTTTTCCTGCATTTGTTTTCGATCAATTTTCCTTCTATTGCAATCTTTATCGAGTGTCAAAAAAGTGTCAATTTCAGGTTCTCTTTCTGCAGCTATGTATATTGTTTCCCCTTCAAAATCGTGAACACTGAACAATATTGGGCTTTGCACGGTACTGATTCTGTACAGACGTATTAGTTTTTATACACAAACATACTACTTTTCTCCTTTTTTTAATAGGTGTACTAGTTTTTTACATGAATTTTTTTTACTTGATTTTGCACCGATGTACTACATTTTGTGCAAACACATACTACTTTTTTTTTTCTTTGTTCAACGATATTATTATTTTTACAAGATATTGTTTGACTTGGTTTTGAACAAACATACTACATTTTGTACAAAGACATACTATTTTTTTTTTTACAACAATACTAGTTTTTAACGGGATATTTTTTTAGTAGGCATAGTATACTTGTTTTTTAATTCACGTACTACATGATATTTTTCTCGGACATACTAGTTGTTTCACAATGTTTGTGTTTCATAAGACATACTAGTATTTGGAAATTGATCGTTGTTTCCTTTTTTAAAATTGATTGGCATACTAGTTCATGATTGCATGCATGCATGTTTTCCAAGACGTACTAGTATCTCGAAATGAATTCTCGTTTTTTGACATAATTATCGTCAAATCATGTTTATTACACCATAACACAACAATCATGGCTGATTTTAACCTAAACTAGGTCGAATTGGCACAAAAAACACACGAATCAAACATTGAAATTGAATTTTAAGTTTGTATGAACCCTGACCTCTCGATTCGATTAATGGTAAAAAAAACCTCTCGATTCGATGCAGAATCTCGAATTTAGTGAGACGTTCGGTGATATTTGAGCTCATATCTAAGGCCGAATGAGCTTAAATCGTGCACAATTTGATGGAAAACCATCGTCGAACATGGTCTTCATCATCGTCTGTGAGAAACGCGTCGTGGAGAGAGAAAATTGAGGCATGGAAGTGAATATGGAGTAATAGTATAATTTCGTTTATATATGGGACCTCAAATGAATTAAAATTTTTTAGTGATACTTTCTTGGAATAAAAGCACTCAAATGATACACTTCAGGAATTTTCCCATAATAAATTATGCGAAATATAAACTTAACAACAAAACTTATAATACATTTATTAAAAAATGTCATGTGTAAATATTTATAAATATCGATATATTAAAACTCAGTGCAGGACTTGTAATTCAAGAGTTTGATCATTCCATGCTTTGAGATGTTAACCAAGTGTTCTAATTTATCCGGACCTCACTTCCCAAATAATGAGTTGAAAATTTTATGATTTTTCGTCATGTCAACTTTAAGTACATTAAGATCAGATGAGAACTAAATTTTATGTGTAACTAATGGTACAAGCACAGTGAAAGATAAATTTCATGATATCAGGGGCAGACCACATGGAACATCTTAGGAGGGAGTATCTAACGTATCATAAGAAACCAAATATACACAAATAAAATCATGCGGCTATTAACAAAACTTACAAGCATAAGCCAAATGACCAAAATATCTACTCCTAATAAATCACCTATATAAATATGTTCAAACAAAAGGTACGTTAATTAATTACTTGTGATCAAGATAATCATAGATGTTGACATTTACACTGTTAGTACATTAGATGTCTTATCAAGATAGAATTAGATGACATTATGCTTAGGAGAACTTAACAACGTAATATGCTTATAAATACTTTTCGTTTACAAGAATGGACGTGAGCCACCATAGTAAAGTTCAGTGTAAACTATTGCTTGAAGTGTTTCAACCATGCATAATAATCAAGACCTTCTTCTTTTCCGCTTGTTTGTTTTATTTGCATCTACTATGCTTCTGGCTCACGGAAGCCCTGTCGATTACTTGAAGGAAACACCAAGGGGAACGATTAAGACCATAGAGGTACTAATCATACCAAACAATATTTTGGATATACTTAAATGTAAATTTGATCATGTTATACACGTATGGTTAATGTCATGTGATAAACTTCTAGACCAACGATGGCGCTTTGGTGGACTGTGTTGATATATACAAACAACCAGCTTTTGAGCACCCATCGTTGAAGAATCATGTCCTACAGGTTTCTTTTCGTTCGTATCTTTATTTTACAAGCTTGGTAATATAACTATTGCTTAAGAGAGAGAAGAAAAAAAGTCGTTCGGATTTTTCAGATAACTATAAAAGTTTGTATTTTTTATTTTGCAGATGAAACCTAACAATGCGCCGATCATTCATCCAAATGATGCTATGCTATCTAAGATATCTCAACCATGGTCATGTCCTCAAGGTTCAGTTCCGATTAGACGATTGGTTAAAACTAGTGTGCCGTTTGTTAAAGGGAATTGGAGGATGACACAGTCTGCTAGCGTCAACAATGGACATCAGGTGGCCATTTAAAACTGATTGTTATAGAAATTTGTGATTTCATAATCTCCAATGATATTATTCTTATAACTTTGGGAAGATGCTCTTATGCATATATTTTTTATGACAGTATTCCATTATAAAATATTTCGATCAAAAGGGTGAAATAAAAGGACAACATGCGACAATCAACGTTTGGCAGCCTTCATTGAGCAGCAATTCAGGAGATTTCAGCCTTACTCAAATATGGCTCGCGGCATATCACGGATCCAACTTGGAGACCATAGAAGTTGGATGGCAGGTGAGTCGTGCTTCTAATTTAGTTGGATCCAACCAAAATGTTGAAATTATTAGGATGATAGGTTTTGTGAGATATATGTAATATGTTGTGCAAAGCATGTATATGTAACGTCTCAAGATTTTCGGTCCAATATCTGACAAACACGTGATGTTATTGTCGCTCTAAAATCCTTTGAAATAAGACGACAAGATTACAAGATGTTTAAGTATCATATATATAACATCCTAATAGCAATAATTGAAATCGAAAGGGACGTTGGGTTGGTGACACAAATACAAAACTTTATATTTTGTTTAGCAAGCCACAAGCAAACATTGTAACAATATGGATGGTTTTTTTAGGTGTATCCAGGCAGACTAGGGGATGATAAGCCCACATTATTCGTATATTCGACGGTGAGTTCCTATAATATCAGAGTATATCTTATAATTTTCTAATTGTATATATTTGACTTTCTAAGCTAACGTTGTTTGATTTTGTTTATAGACCGATGGCTACAAAACAGGTTGTTATGATCTTAACCCTGCATGCAAAGGGTACGTACAAATCAGCAATCAGTATAGTCCTGGCACTTTGGCCTTTCAACCTTCTGTCTACAGTGGCAAACAAGATGAGGTAGTCTTGCAAGTCGAAAAGGTAATAATCAATTAAAATTGCACAACTTAGTATATATGAACTCAATATTCTTTTTTAGCTAATTATTCTTTTTAACTTTAGGATTCTGGGGCTGCAACAACTGGAGTCAACACAAAATATAATTTTGATCTTTTTCTGAAAAATATATAAAATTAAAAAAATAACTTTCGTGCATCATCTTCCTCATAAAAAATTCCCAACACTAAATTCATCCATCCCAAAACCAAAAAAAAAAAAAAAAGAGCCAAATTTCACCTCATTCGATCTAAACTGACAACAAAGGAATCATCGTCCGTTCCTGAATTCGTGCTCAGTTTATAATCTTCAATCGAAGGCTTTTGTATTAGGGTATTGTTTTTCCTTTTCACAAGTTTAAAAAATAACTATTATATTTAAAAATCTTGATTCTTATAGGATTAGGAAAGGAATTGTAACAAATTTGGCTGTTCTGTTTTTTTTTTTTTTTTTTTTTCCTTTTAACTTAGGATGATCTGTCTATATGATGATCATTATGCATTTGTCTTATAGGACAAAAAAACTGGAAACTGGTGGCTCCATGTAAATGGTATCGGAATAGGATACTGGCCTTCCACTATTTTTAAAGCTTTGAGTCAAGGTGCATCGAGGTTGGATTGGGGAGGAGAAATCTATGATTCATCTGGAAGCGGAGGATTCCATACCTTGACTCAGATGGGAAGTGGCCATTTCGCAGATGAAGGGTATAGAAAAGCGAGTTACGTGCGAAACCTCACTTACCTCGATAAATCTTTCAAGACAGTATCTCTCTCTGAAGGAGATTTGAAACCTAACGCTCCTGCTCTGAATTGCTACAACTACTCGTTTCAGGCAGGTGCAGACTATCGACTATGGTTCTATTACGGCGGTCCAGGTTGCAAGTAAAAGTTGGCATTGTCATGAATTAATATTATGAATAAATATGAAGAAAGAAAATACTGTGAAAGTGATGAGAAAACTATGTTGTAGTTTAGGTACGTAAGATATACAATAACTGAGACTTATTCATCATGGCAAGACATTAGGACTTACTTCTACTAAAGAAGTAATCACCTAAGTTTCCAATTAGATGAAGACGATCTCTTTGTAATACCAATATGCTTTCGACATTACTTATAAGCATAACATATTACGTACAATACCTTCGTTCTCGTGTTCTCGTAGTATGTATTCACTCCTCTTCATTCTAGTAAACATGACTAAAGCCATAACAAAAGGGACCTTTCGATTTCATTTAACTAACAGGCTTTTTCGGTAGCCTAAAGATCCTTGTAGAAAGCACGCGGTGAATATGAAAGTCATGACATTCCACTCATTCTTATAACTATTCTCTGGATCCAGCGAAAAATCCTTTATTAACATGCGCGTCGCCTAATTTAATCATTGACCTTAATTGGAATGACTACAAATTAATGACGATAGTAGTATGTTATAGCTTGGACCGATGTCTAATTAAGCTTAATCATATTGAGTAGCTTGTTTTATTCGTGGGTAATTATGGTTTTGGCACGCACGCATGTGTAACCCCTCAAATTATAAACCTAGCTATGATTATATACCTATTGGTATCCTTGTATTCTGAACCATAAAAAAGGTTCAAGTTGAAATCTGGAAAAAATAGATCGTCCATGAGAAATATTAGGAGTACCTCCAGGGATGTCATCCATCCCCAAGCACTTTCTTATTGTCTAATTAGTTAAGTTAAATTAACTCAACTAGAATCAACCCTTCATATGAATGAGAATGAGTGAAAATATAGGTTAAGCAATGTTAATTCACCGTGGAATAATTTAACAGGATATTGAAGGATACAATAATAAAAAAAATTACTTTGTGATGGTGAGCTTATCAGCGAAAGCTGATTTAAATGGTCTTCCGGGTTGGTGAACTATTCGGTTGATAAAAAAAATCTTTCGAGATTTCTTTTTAAAAAGAATTAAAAAAATATATAAAAAAATCCTTATATTAGCATTATTCGTAATATCATGATTGGCTCAACATAATTGTATTCAAGATTTCGATAATACTTGGTAATGGTTTGACTCAATTTGATTGGTTTAACTCTTCACATATTTAGTAAAACGATATTAATTCATCATGAAATGAACCAATAAAAAGATAACGTATATGTTTAAAAAGTTGACACATATAAATCAATAGAGAATGAACATGTAGAATACAAAAAAAAAAAAACTTCTACATTTATATCATATATTTATAACGATTAATAAGACTTTAACTTTAATCATCTCATCAATCCAACACCACAATTTTCAGGGGGTGAACACCCACGGATGTATAATAATTCCCCATCGCGAACTTCTACACATTAATCAGTTTTATAGTTTATCTTTTAAGTTACGATTGGTTTCTATCACAGAAGTTGAGCTGTTTGGGCGATCGATGGGTATGTTTCAATTTCATTGAAACCTATTATGCTTAAACAACAAGGAGTGTGGTACAGAATGGTGGTGCATCATTTTAATTAGACGAGAAGTCGTTACACTATGAATAGCTAGATGCAAGTCATGATTTATGACGAAAAAGGGACATGAGAACCAAAGTGGAAGGATTCGAACTATTATGATTGGAATGAACAAAATATCTATAGTGACATAGCTTTTAAAATGCATTTAGCCTAAAAGTTGGCCGATAATTAAACGAAACGTATGTCCAGCAAATGTTCCTTATTCGACTAGTGATGCTTTTCATATATAACTTCTTGTTACGAGTACAACTCTACAATTTTAGAAGGAATAATTATTTTGTAGTGTCCAAGTTCTCATCATGTTCATTATCATGTCTTGCCTTTTCCTTTTAGATGCATATCAGCTTCACCTTACGTTTTTGTATATGTTTTTGTGGTTCATGTATTTCTTTATTTTGTTTGGTATATTGTATCGTGTGGTTGCTAGCTAGCTGAGCTTAGCTT
>LIEC01007629.1:0-10207 GCA_001925005.1 Drosera capensis
ACACACATTCTCACACTCTCGTTTCTCCGACTCATCATCCTATTCTCATCTCCGCCCTCCACGGCGGCACCACTTCTCCGCCGCCGCCGTGACACTCCATTATGGGCCAGGCCCTTAGTTGCGGCACAGCCCATTACGAGTCCAGCAGGCTCTTCAAGGTGGCCGGCGATTTGTCGACACTGGAGAGATTGATCGAAGATGAGCCATCTCTCTTGCACGAAAGGACTGTGTTTCATCGGCAGTCGCTGCTCCATGTTGCTGCGTCGAGTGGGCAGATCGATGTGCGTTTTGTTCAGAGCTTGATATTATGTGGAATATGGAAATGATTTGCGGTTGTACGTGTTTGATCGGTGTTTTTGTGATTCGGTTATTTGTTTTAGGTGCTTTCTTGGCTATTGGATCGAGATATGAATCCGGATTTGATGAATCGATATAAACAGGTGAGATATTTGATGTGTTTTTTGTGATGGGTTTTGCTGTTTTGGGGTTTGAGTTTGGTGAGTGATTTGGTGCTTTGTTGGGTGGTTGTTTTTAGACTCCTCTCATGGTGTCTGCGATGAACGGGAAACTCTCTTGCGTTCAAAAGCTCCTCCATGCTGGTGCTAATGTGAGTTTGAATTTTCTAATTCTGTTTTTTATTTTTTAGTGAATGTGAGTAGCAATGGCGAGTATTTGAAACAGCAATATTTTATGACATTTTTCTGTTTTATGGTTTTTCATTGTTAGTTATCTGGTTTGGAAGATGGATAATTGGGGGATCCTTTGCTCAATTACCATCAAGATAGTCAGAATCAAGATTCTATCAATCACCGACAGCATTAGAGTTGTATAATCAGATCGTAGAACTGAGATCTTTATTTTTACGTTGATTCTGACATGGGAAAAATGTTGAAAATTGCCAGATTTTGATATTTGATTCATTACAAGGAAGGACTTGTTTGCACTACGCTGCCTATCACGGTCACAGTGACTGCCTCCAAGCCATCATCTCCGCTGCCCGATCCTCCCATGTTGCCGCTTCCTGGTATGTCGAATCACAGATAATCTCGTTAATGATATCTACAGCTTACTATGTTTTGTTGAAATGAATTTTCATTGGTTTTCCGCATTGGGTGGATTGATTGCAGGGGATTCGCTCGCTTTGTAAACATCAGGGATGTCAAAGGAGCGACGCCATTGCACTTGGCCGCTCGTCAAAGGCGGCCCAATTGTGTTCATATTTTGCTTGATAATGGAGCTCTTGTGTGTGCTTTTACTGGTGCATATGGGTAATTTGCCATTTCAGTCTTTCGAGCACTGATTCTTCTGGTACTGGTTCTTGCTTTCCTGAGAATAATCAAATATATATGATATGCTTTTGTTTTCCTTTTTGGGGGAATATGCAGATATCCGGGAAGCACTGCGCTTCATTTAGCTGCCAGGGGAGGTTCTTTGAATTGCATCCGTGAATTGCTGGCGTGGGGTGCCGATCGCCAGCATAGAGATGCTTCTGGGTATGCACAATTTTCCCGCTTCTCACATGGAATATATTCTCCTATGTCGTCTAACATCATGTGTGATTTAATTACTTTCTTGACTGACATCATGTTTTTGAATCGTAATTGGAGTACTACAGAATACAAAATCGGCATAGATTCCACCGTCGAAAAATTCAAAATTTGGTTTGAATTGTTTTGAGCCAAATGTGGAAGTTCATTATGGTATCAACAAGTGCCAATAGTTGTTTTCCAATGGAAATGTACAGGAGGATACCCTATATGGTTGCTTTGAAGCATGGATACGGTGCATGCGCAGCGCTTCTAAATCCCTCATCAGCAGAGCCTCTTGTGTGGCCATCGCCGTTGAAGTTCATAAGCGAACTGAATCCTGAGGCGAAGGTCCTCTTGGAACGGGCGTTGATGGAGGCCAACCGGAATAGGGAGAAGAATGTCTTGAAGGGGACATCCTATTCCGTTCCATCTCCACTTCATGATACTGATGATACGGGCATCAACGACACTTTATCAGAGGTAAATTTGGTGTTTTTTAACCTTCTTGTTATCCTTGAAAGAGTGATTATAGGTTAACTTCCAAGTCCAAGTAAGCTTAGTCGGGATCGTCAGTCAAGCAATCATGTCAAATAATGTCCCGGTCACTGGTTCAATTCTCTGTTCATTGCCTCAAGTCTTGAATCTCAGTAAGAATAATCTTAGACTTTGAGTCTCTTGTACTTGATTGAAGGATTTGACTCCCTAGCTAATGACTCGACAGTAGTGGCTATCAAGCATACAATCTTAGACTGTGTTTGGCATGTTGGAATATTGCCGGTTGCATTTTGATTTGAGGTTGAGAAGAAAAGGCTCCAAGGTAGTGGACAAGGAACATATGCAGTGCCTAGCAGTATCTGAAAGTCTAAGCTGGTGTGTCCTCTACAAGGACAATAATTCCCTGAAATCATATTACGGTCATGAATTGTTTTTTGGAGTAACATTATTGGCATCTGTGCCATCAAATCACATGACCATCAATTTATGGTAGGATTTAAAAATTCTTGTTCCCCGGCTTGTAGTTGCCATTAGGATTGGGGTAGACCCGTAGTGAACTAGACACGAACATGCGCCAAATCGAAAAAGGTTCAAGACTGAGCCATGAACTGACATTCCGGAATTGATGCAGGCAAGTGATACTGAGCTTTGCTGCATATGCTTCGACCAAGCATGCACCATTGAAGTCCTAGACTGTGGCCACAGGATGTGTGCGCATTGTACACTGGCACTCTGCTGCCACAACAAACCAAACCCAGCAACCGCAATCCTAAATCCGCCTGTCTGCCCATTTTGCAGAAGCGGCATTGCCTGTTTAGTGGTTGCTAAAGGCAACACAAATGATACTGATGGCACTGATATTAGCAGCCCTAGACTGAGAAGATCCAGGGGTTCTTGGAACCTCAGTGAGGGTAGCAGCCGATTCAAAGGCCTGCCCGCCATGGGCTCATTCAGCTTGCTTGGTGGCCGAGGCTCTGGCAGGTTCATCTTAGATGATTTGATCGACAAGCCTGATCCTTAACCAGAACTGGCGACTCAGGATAAACGATTCAAGCAGCTCTGTTGTTTGCTGCAGTCCAATATGGTTTCTTATACGAAGTGGATCGATGTGTATAATAGAAGACTCCATTCAGCATGGAGCTTCCTCCAAATATGGAATCGTTCAGGGCCATGATGGCGCCAACCTAGTTGTGAAGCGTTACCAGGTATGGTCTGCATTCGCTCCAAGGTGCGTTCATGTGTATACAAGGTGTCTTGACTCTTGAGTTTGGGTCTTATGTTTTGGGATTCTGGTGTATTGGTTTATTATGGTTCTATTGGTTTTTCGCCTATGAATGACATGGGAAGATGTCTAATTTTTTTGGACTTTGTTTTGAAATGAGGAAGAATATCCTCAAGAATAATAAATATCTGCGTTTACTTGTACCCAAACTGAAACTTCTTAAAGAGTCAATTGCTAGTGATATTTTGAATTTGTCAAAAGGGACCAAAGGTAAAAAGATGATCTACCAATCTAAACGGATAAAAAAAACCGTGCACGTGTAGTTTTTCATACATAAGTTGATGTTATGATGCTTGGATTATCCATTTTATCCGGTAAAAAGTTGTACTATTTGTCAATGGATTGTGTTTATACTTATGCGTAGTATATACGCATGACCGTGACAAATTCTAATGTTGATTATTAAATTAGTATAGACATGTTTACCTTGATCAAGATTACTTATGTCAATCTGAGTACGTACCTTAGTTATGATTAACAACTACCTACAACCACCAGTGTCACAAAAATCAGAATTCAACTCAGCTTTTGGCTTATTAGTGGAAAAAAAGAGGGGAAGAAGACACAAGTGTCGATTTCAATGGTCTGGAACATAATTTGATCGTCCTCAACCACTGGAACAACCTAAAGAGCATCGATCTCATGATGCTATATCGCTAATCTATAGGGCCATTTTTAGGTCTAGTCTTTCACCAAAACATGTTAATCGAAGCTTCGCTGCAATGCGGGGCGCTGGCCCATGCTACTAAACCAGGCTGACTGCGACCATGGTCCATGCCTGTCAGGGGTTGTTAATCGAAGCTTCGCTGCAATGCGGGGCGCTGGCCCATGCTACTAAACCAGGCTGACCGCGACCATGGTCCATGCCTGTCAGGGGTTGAGCGACGACTAGATCATGATCCAATGCAATTTTCGGTCCAGTAACGACTAAGCATCAGGTTGCGTTCGTCATGATAAGTTGGAAGAGATTCGCAAACTTTCCATATGAACACGGAGCATTGAACAAATCCAATGGTACTCAAAGCTGCTACTACTAGCACGTTGCATGCATGAAGCTGACCCACCCTCTCGTCAGACAGTTGCTATGTCATAAGAAATCACGACAAATAAACAAACGGTGCAATTGACCAATCTTAACAAGCAACGAGTTGATGCTTTGCTCACTCAAAGCGAGGTCTGCCCGCACATGAACGAACAAAGAACAGGTATGCCATGCCCATTAGCACCACTCCCGCAGCTCTCAGCTTCTGGAGCGGAGCATGGAGGAGGGGCGATCTGGCAGTTGATGAACAATGTGTTTGTCTCGGCTATCGGCTCCACAGAAGGAATCTCATTATAGGTGTCGAGATTTGGGTTCTGGTTTCTTCCAGAGTCATTGCCCACATCTGTGACAGCTCTCCTCTCCACGTCGAGGAAACGGCCGAGAGATGGGGCATTGTCATTATCCACAGCGTCTGTGGTGTTTCTTGAGCAGAGGGAGAAGAACTTCCAGGTTTTGGACTTGGGTGGCCTCTTGACTTTCGAGGGCTCCGGTCTTCTTCCCCTCAGTGATCTCCTTGAGAGCTCTAGAATGCTGGAAGCTCCCATAAGGCTTCCTAGAGTTATGCTCCTGTCTGGGAAGAAGGAACCTGTAGACTGCAATAGAAACACGAGGTTTGGATAATAAATTTGAGCTATTTTCTGTAGGTTGAAAACAGAGCAGGGTATAACCAAGAGCTATTTGAATGAGGTTGCAAAAAAAAGGAGTAGAGTGTGAGAATTCCACCAAAACAAAATGAAAAAGAGAGACCCTGGCAAATGGTGGAGTGATTTAATGAACAAGAGCATATTGCAACGTTCAATCGGCGGAGGAAATTTAAGCCATTGCATTTTGTTTTCCCACATTCACTACAAAATACAACAGTACAAGGGGAGTTGAACTCTAAACCTAACCTTAATTTCACTCCTATGAATGTTTTTCTAGTAATTTGGCGTTGACAGTATAGAATTGCTGACGACAAGAAACTCAATCGTATAGTTATGATGAGGGGTAGAAAAGCACGGAAATGAGTGCAGAACGTTGAAGGAGTTCGCAAAACATAATGGAACTAGAAAGCATAACAAATGTGTATCAGTCATGAACTTCACTTTAACACTTAATCAGCTCATAGTCATAGGCATCGACATGTCCGCTATTTGAAGACTATTTAGCGGCCGTCAATGTGCGACTAAGGCTCTCTTATGAATGATAATACTATCCCATATCATCTTACCTCAGTGTC
Organism: Drosera capensis; assembly: GCA_001925005.1. Lineage (NCBI taxonomy): Eukaryota > Viridiplantae > Streptophyta > Magnoliopsida > Caryophyllales > Droseraceae > Drosera > Drosera capensis. The sequence continues at coordinate 5,568 of LIEC01007629.1, forward strand.
CAAATCTGATGATGAGGCTGTTGATGAAGTAGGAGAACAAGTGAGCATAGTGTTAAATGACATCGATCCAAGATTATCGCACGCTCTTTCCAGTATAATCACCACATTCCACCGTCGCAAACCCGGAGGCCAATCCTCTTCCTGCAATCAAAGTTCCACCATCTCAATGATATCACATGAATGAAGCCTCCAAATAAACAGGTAAAAAACATGAAAACAGGAAGCTTTTCAACTGAAGTACTGTGCTGCAGCCAAAGCTATACAAGTATACAACCAGGATCAGCAAGGAAGAAGATGAACCCCGACCATGCAATGAAAACCCCACCTAATCCCAAGTCCTAACGAAAACAAAACACCAACAACAAAGAAGCCTTTGTCCTCTCATTTTATGAGGTCACCAGTGTCGATATGACGACACCATTCTCCTTCATTGTGGTATACTGTAATTAGACGAATCCAATGTTATAACCATTGAGACGAATCCAATGCTATAACCATTGACCCGGAACCTACGAGGAAATCCAACGTGGTATTCCCATTGCGGCATTACTACGAACACCTAATGTGCCCGTGCTCCAACAAGCTATAACCATCCAAATCAAACAACCATGGAGCAATCAAGACCCTAACATGAGTCTAATATATAAAGTGCAGGGATCGCGAGGAGATTGACCTCGTAGAGCCCATATATGATGAACTTGAGGTTGGAATCAAATCATCATGGAAATAATGAACCCAAATGCTTCTTGGTCTGTTCCAAGAGTGGAAATGAGGACAAATGAAGAGCAAGAAAAAGAAGAGGGAGGAAAACAAAAATAACCAATGAGATGCCATTATTTTTTTACGTTCATTTTTTTATACGTCGAAAAAATGTACCCTCGATGAGGCTGTGGTCTTCACAAGGTTCTTTTGACTAGAAAGCAAAAGAAGGAACAAAATAATTTTGGCTCTGGCGAAAGCTAGGTGGACTAAAGATTCCTAAAGGTACATAATCATTGGAGTATCTTTTGATACTTTCTCCTTTTTATATTAAATATAATATTTTTTTTATTAAATTAAAAAATATATAATATTTTATAATTATATTTGGAATAAATTTATATTAAATTATATATTATCCCATCACACTTCATTAATTTCTCTCATATATTTTTATATTAATTCTTACCATCATAAAAAATATAATATATTAATCAAATTCAACTCTTATATAATATCTCGTGTCGGATTGAACTGTTTCATATAATTTGAAACGAAGAAAATAGTATATTTCCAACATTCGTTGATATGATTTGAAAACGTGGCTTGATTAGTATGCATTAAGCTGGTAAAGTATTACCCCTATCATAATTTTTGTAACGCCTCTCTCTATATATAATTTTATAAGTAATTTATGAAATTTCGTTACTCATCTAAATGATATGTTTTATATTTTCTAGTACTTCATAATATTTACTATTATTAATATTTCACTATATTTTTTCAAAAAATAATATTTGATCGTTCTTTAATACCGATCAAAGCTTATCATCATGAGTGCTTGGTTAAAAAAACAATGTTTCTCGCTTCATATACTATTCCACCTTAACCTTACTTTCATCTACCATGTCAAACTACGTGATTTTACTTGCAAGGTATTCCCTCATCCCATTCAAATTGCAACACTAGTCTGTGTCAGTAATAAAATTATTAATGATATGAATCATTCACGGGACGATCAAATTTATTTTATATAAAATTATCACTGATAATTTAAATTATGTAGTATAATTTTGGGTCAATGACGTAATTTTTTCGTATAGTTAAGACGAATAATAAAATTCTTCAAAATACGTGTTAAATAGTCTAATGATATTATAAGGTTGTAATTTAAATGGGATTGAGAGAGTAACACCTTGTTGGAACCGTTATTGTTAAAAGAAATTTTAAATGCAATGATATTATAAGGTTGTAATTTTTTCGCATATTGGATTGTTTCTATACACCCACGTGACTAGATCGGCATCGAATAGAACAATAATCAAGATGATATTATTAAAATTTAAAATGGGAAAAAGAATTTATTGTTAGTCACATACTCAATGGCTAGACCAATCTTAAAATCAATAATTGAAATTAAATATTTATTTCTTTTTTCATTTATGCAAGAATAAGATTTTAATCGTGATGATTGATTAAAGATATAACGATCTATCCACACATAACGTTATATATGATAAATCATAAATTCATCAAACCTAATATAAAATCTAATACTTACTTCATCTCAAATTAATTGAAATGTGTTTTTTTTTTTTTTTTAAATAAATAAAACGTTTTTCATTTTTGATAATTTCTTAATTGAAGAAAATATCAAATCAATCTCATTCGTTACAGTACATTCACTAAGTACTCTCACAAGTGCTATACCAAATCTCACTATCATAAAAAATTATTAATTCTTCATCAAAATATATAAAATTCAATTATAAAATATCATATCGAATCAAAATATTTCGATTAATTTAAAACAATAAGAATCTCTCTTAATACATTTAAAAATATGAAATCACCGATCATATGATCACGAATGAATGTGACGTAGTGGGTGGAGATCACTGAAGCCCAATTGTAGCTCACATGGTGAAGCCCGTGATCCAGAAATCTGGGCCAGCAGGCTAAAATTGAAAGTATTCCTCCTCAAAACACGCAGAGAGTTTGAGTTTGGGGAGGGGAGCCGATCACGGCCACAACTGACACGCGTCGTTTACACGGCCCCACCATCTCCATTTTAAAATGAGGGAATCTGTGTTCCAATTTCGATCGATTTTCATTTCCATTTACATTTGGCAATTTTGAAACCCCTCAACGCGCGGAGCCAATTTCGCTTCACAGGAGACTTACTCTCTCCTCTCTTCGTCCCTTCAATCTCCGATTCCAGGTAACGATTTCGATCGCATATTGGCGGATCTGCTCGTGTTTGGGTTCGTTTTTGTTTTGTTTTTGTGTGTGTGTGTGTGTGTGCCAGTTCTCCGTTTTCGGGGATTTGAAGTGGTTGACTTGTTTAGATTTGAGAACATTGTGAATGCATTTGGATGTGCATTGTCCTTTATGGCTCTAATCCGTTGATTTATTTTGAATTTATATGGTTTTAAGATGTTATAGGTCATATCTTTATTTGATTTTGGTTTCAATTTGTGCTCATGGGTCTTGTCATGCTATGGGTGTTGCGATGAATCCTACAATAATGTATCATCTGATTTTATTGATTGATAATGTCCGATTCCAATGATCTCGTCATATCGAGGAAAAGGATGTTTTGTTTATGCAAAAATTTGATAGTTTGGGTAGAAGACATAGATTGTAAACAGGAATGAGACATATATGGTGATGGACTTTGTTCAGAATATTGTGGACCTATGTCCATGCCAAGAAACAAACATAAAGGAGTACTATTTTTTAATTCCATTTGCATCAGCGCGATATTTTTTTTTCTCTTAAAAAGAACTTTTTTCGGTCAACATAGAGATCAATCCTCGACGAGGGACAAAGTTAGGGATATCTGAAATTAAGTCTGAGCCGGTTAGTATGGGAGCATGACAATGAGTTCCATGTTCTGCTCCATGATTTTAACATTAGTCGATGAAGATCCAAGTCTGTTAGGGTGGATCATGTTGATCAAGTCTTTTCTTATCTTCGTTTTATAATGGATTTCAAGTGCTAAAGCTTGGATAATGGATTCGTGTTTGTGCAGTCTCTGAACAATGGCTGATGGGGAAGATGTTCAACCACTTGTCTGCGACAACGGTACAGGAATGGTCAAGGTACTAAATGGATCCCGATGATCTTCAAAATGTTTATTGTTGGATTACAATATCGTTTTACTTTCCTAAGAAAACTTTAATATTGTAGGCTGGATTTGCTGGAGATGATGCTCCAAGGGCGGTGTTCCCTAGCATTGTTGGCCGTCCCCGGCATACTGGTGTGATGGTTGGTATGGGCCAGAAAGATGCCTACGTTGGTGACGAAGCTCAATCAAAGCGTGGTATTCTGACCCTGAAATACCCTATCGAGCATGGTATCGTCACCAATTGGGACGACATGGAGAAGATCTGGCATCATACCTTCTACAATGAGCTCCGTGTTGCCCCGGAGGAGCATCCAGTTCTTCTGACCGAAGCACCTCTCAACCCTAAGGCTAATCGTGAGAAGATGACTCAAATCATGTTCGAGACTTTTAATGCTCCTGCCATGTATGTTGCCATACAGGCTGTTCTCTCTCTATATGCTAGTGGCCGTACTACTGGTATGTGTCTTTCCCACTTTGGCTTAATGGCTGTTTGGGGTACATCGTCTGAGTTATATTGACTTGCTTGGATGTGTATTTTGCTTCTGCTATCGCTTTTTTGCTTTGCAGGTATTGTTTTGGACTCTGGAGATGGTGTCAGCCACACTGTTCCCATCTACGAGGGATATGCTCTCCCACATGCTATCCTACGTATTGACTTGGCTGGGCGTGACCTCACTGACCACTTGATGAAAATTCTGACTGAGCGTGGCTACTCTTTCACTACCACTGCTGAGCGTGAAATCGTGAGGGATGTGAAGGAAAAGCTGGCATACATTGCCCTGGACTATGAGCAAGAGCTCGAAACAGCAAA
>LIEC01007631.1:0-24574 GCA_001925005.1 Drosera capensis
CCACCACCACCACACATACACACACAGAAAAAGAAAAAAGAAAAAAGAAAAATGAAAAATGAAAAATGAAAAATGAAAAAAGATTGGATGTTACAAAACTCTTATGATTGGAATTTAGGTGAGTTTTTTCAAGGAACTTAGTCTTTCTACACCAACTACTGTTGTACGGCATAGATGATTGCACCCTGCCAATATGGTATGGACACTTTTAAACAAAATATATTTTCTTTTCTCATACCATGTCTTGCATTGCTATAGGAAAAAAAAAACATATATCTGATTGTGGTTTGATTTTTAAAAACTTTTTAAACTCACAATGCCTTGGGAGCTGTACGAGAGTATTGCTTGGAAGACTTTTTTTTCTTTAGAGATGAATTTTTTTCCTACGAATTAATTTTTTACGCAGCTGGAATGGTCTCAACCTGAAAATAGAGGGGATTTGCCTACTCCAAGAGCAGGACATTCTGGTGCTGTGATTTCTGATGAGTGGTTTCTAGTTGGTGGAGGAGATAACAAAAGCGGTATAAAAATTTGTGTACTTTAGTTTTTATTATTGTTAAAGCAACTGATATACATAACTTATTCTTTTTCTCAGGGGCCCTGGAAACCATCGTCTTAGATTTGACCAAATTGGTTTGGTCAGTAGTGACCAAGGTGAACGAAAGGCATCCTCTTGCGAGTGAGGTCAGACTTGTCCAGATTTAATCCTATCTTTTGGTTTTACGTATATAGCTTATGATAATTCCAAATGGAAAAAAAGTGATTTTTATATGTAAGAATTGAATATTATTATTAAGAGGAATTACATACTTATAGACGTAGATTAGGATTAATCAAATTAGGCCCATAGTATAACTTGGCCCAACTTGATAACCCTAATAATAAACTATAACGCTCCCCCTCAAGTTGGGGCATACATATCATAAAGATCTAACTTGATACAAATATATAAAATACGCCCACGTCGAAGAGGCTCTGTGAAGATATCAGCTAACCGCTACCAACTTTATGATAGCATCTTTTAGCTTTTCTCGAACAAAATAACAATCCACCTCTATATGCTTCGTCCGCTCATGAAACATGATTTGTTGCAATGTGAGTGATAGACTGATTATCACAATGAAGAACATCTGATTCAATCATAGATAATCCAATCTCATGAAGTAGCATCCGAATCCACTGAAGCTCCCCTGTAACATTTGTCATAGCACAATACGCAGCCTCTGCATTAGATCGTGAAACCACTGGTGGTTTTTTTCCACAATACAAGATTACCACCGGAAAAAAAAAACACAATATCCTGAAGTAGATCTATGATCTATGGGACAATACGACCAATCTATATCAGAATATCCAACTACATCTAGAGAATGCAACTCATTAGTGTCTTAATACCCAAGTATATCAAGATGATCATAATCTTGAAACACTAGTCCTTGACCTGGAGCTCCTTTCAAGTAGCAAATAATTTGTAGCACATCTCGCCAATGAATAGTACGAGGAGAGCTCATGAATTGACTTATCACACTCACTACAAAGGCAATATCTGGTCGAGTGATGGTAAGGTAATTCAACTTTCCTATCAATTGACAATACTTCTTTGGATCATGTAGAAGTTCTCCTCCTTTATTATAAAGTTTCATCATTGGATCCATTGGAGAATCAATTGGCCTAGCATCTTGCAAGCCTGTCTCCTTAAGAATGTCAAGAGCATATTTGCGCTGGCGAAGAGCAATATCACGATTAGAATAAGCTATTTCTATGTCAAGAAAAGATCGAAGTAAACCCAAATCTCTAGTAGTGAATTCCTTTAGCAGAAATCTCTTTTGTCATTGTATACCATCTCCATCACTTTCAGTCACAATAATATTATCGACATAAACAACTAGTAGAACCAAACCGTTAGAAGATGACATACTGAAAACAGAGTGATCCACACTATATCGGCACATACCAAAACCAACAACTGCCTCGCTGAATCGACCAAACCAAGCACAAAGAGCTTGTTTAGGTCTATAGAGAGTTTTACGTAGACAACACAGCTTCTTTCTCTGAGCAACAAACCCGGGTTGTTGTTTCATATACACCTCTTCAACAAGATCGTCATGAAGAAAAATGTTTTTGACATCAAGCTGATGAAGGGGCCAATGGGCAGTCAAGAAAATAATAATATGGCATTGTGACCTCATTGTGACAATGAGAGAAAACATCTCCTTATAGTCCTGACCATAAATCTGCGTGTACCCATTCACAACAATATGCGTCTTCAGGCCCTCCACTGAGCTATCTGGATGATGCTTCATTGTAAATACTTGGACATCCAATCACCTACTTTCCTGTAGGCAATGATACCAAATCCCATGTTTTATTACGATACGAGACTTGCATCTCCTCCTTCGTAGCACGAGTCCAATTAGGATGAGTTAAAACCTCATGTACACTCCTTAGTACATGAACAGACCTAAGAGACGACACAATAGAAGACAACTTTGAAGATAAATTATGACAAGAGGTAAAATGAGAAAGAGGGTACCGTGATCGAGTACAATGAGCAATTGGAGACTCGACAACAGGATTAGAAGTAGGAGCAGTCGATGGTGGTAGTTGTTGTGAGTCAAATGTGGACGCATTGGTACATTTTCAAACTTATCGATTACCACATTGATATACCTTCAAAAGAGCATCAGCAAAAGGCCTATCTATCAGTTCTATAATAGCATTTGGTACAACCGATATTGGTTGAACAGTAGATGATAAAGGCACAGTAAGCATTGGTGTCATATCAGAAATATCAATCTCGTTTAAAAAAGCCTTATCTTTAAAGAATGTCAAATTAGTTGAAACATACTCTCTTTGGCGTATAGGAATGTAGCATACATATCCCTTCTAAGTATAAGAATAACCGACAAAGTCATTTTTAAGCACGAGCTAATAATTTGTCCAACCCAGTAAGAATGATCAAAACAAGCACTCCCCAAAATACGAGGACGAACTGACCACAAAGGATGATAAGGATGAAGAAGAGTATAGGGGATAACTACTTTCAAAATTGATGATGGGAGATGATTAATAAGATAACAATCTGTGAGAAAAGCATAACTCCAATACGATTTCGCCACTTTTTGTGAAGAAGAAGACATCAAGCAATATCGAACAAATGACGATTCTTTCGCAGTAACTTTATTTTGTTGTGAGGTGTGAGCGTATGAACTCTGATCTAAAATACCATGCGACTCGAGAAATGGAGCAAAATTGAAAGATGAAAAATACTCTCGCGTATTGTCAATGCATAAACACTCGAACTGATAACCATATTGTGTACGAACTTTATGATAGAACTTTTGGAACAACTGAAACACTTGAGTACAACTTTGATTAAGTATAACCAGGTTGCCAGACTTCAATCATCTATAAAAGTGAAATAACGTAATCCAAACGATGATTCTCGACTAGGATCCTAAACATTCAATGCATAAACACTCGAATTGATAATCATACTGTGTACGGACTTTATGATAGAACTTTTGGAACAACTGAAACACTTGAGTACAATATTTGATTAAGTATAACCAGGTTGTCGGACTCCAATCATCTGTAAAAGTGAAATAAGTAATCCAAACGACGACTCTCGACTAGGATCCCAAACATCAGAATGGATTAACTCAAAAGATTGAGACTCATTACCAGAACGACGAGAAGGGAATGATGTAAGATGATGTTGACCTAACTAATACGTTTCAATCAAACCGCATGCTCAAAGAAGACACAAAGGGAAAGTTGTTGAGCACCTCAGCTGATGGATACCCGAGACGACCATGCAACAGATAAGCCTCATTAAATGTTTTTATCTGATATTCATCATCAACAAGTTTCATTTGAATCGCACCCACAACGGCGTACACTAATATCACGATCAAGGACGTACAATCCACCATACTCATGTCCACCACCAATTTGATGCCCCATTTTCCAATCTTGAAAAGCACACGAAGAAGAAAATATGGCATTATAGTCGAGATCACGTGTAATAGAACTAACAGACAATAGATTATAAGGAAATTATGGGGTATGATACAAATGAAAGGGACACCGAGAGACTTAGCTGCACACAACAATTATCAACCACTCTTGATTGAGAACCATCTGCTAGAGTAACTAAAGTATCAACCACTCTTGATTGAGAACTCGTCAAGCTCAAGATAAGAATATTTGGATCTCCGCTCATGTGATGGGTAGCATCAGAATCAATAGCCCACGGATGGTTAGTAGCGGAAGACAGAAGACAAGCACCACTCCTATCAAAAATCAAATTAGCGATGCTTCCAACCGACTCATCATACTTTGTGCAAATCGATGTCTTCATATCAACAATAAATAATCTCACCACCTCGTGTCGCACACCAAAATCATAAAGTTAGTATATCAAGTACGACAAGTCGTCGGATTGATCAACAATCACCATGTATAATGTCACCAGTTATCAACACAAACATGAGTGAGATTCAATCAATCTATCAACAACAACCACTGCGCAAATATCCACAATCACCAGGAATCTCACTCACACGACATGATTCACCACAAAGAACACAAAATCATCAAATTTTTGTGATTTTCGTGCTCCGGATTAATCCAATCACCACAACATAAGTACCACAACTGAACAGGGGACAAAAATAATCCAAAATAACATTGCACGGATAGCCACAGGACAAGGTTTTTACTTCTATCAAGCCGTTCAGCAAGGATGACTGACGATGAGAGGATGGAGGTGGGTTGGTGGAGAGAAATTAGGGGTGAAGTCAGGGTTTGTTGAAATTAGGGTTTTTTGTGGTTAGCGGCTCTGATACCATATAAGAATATGTGAAGCGAATGAATATTATTATTGAGAGGAGTCACATATTTATAGACATAGATTAGGATCAATGAAATTAGGCTCATAACATAACTTGGCTCAACTTGATAACCCTAATAATAAACTACAACATTATTGATGGTCTCCATCTATAGTTTCTGGTCGTTAGGTGTGATGACAACTTGATTTGAAATTTGATTCATGAACCTGTTGAACTTTGGCAGAAATATATGATAGAGCCATGCAAATGATGATAAGTACTGATGAAAACAAAGATGAATACTTGCAATTTTATATTTACCGGACCATCATAACATTTACTTCTCCTCCACCAACATTGGAATCAAAAGATACATGATTTAAATGTATTAGTGTTTCCCAAGCGTAAATACCTGATTTATGAATGGCATGGCAGGGGGTCAGCTTGTGTGCAGCTTTAATTGGCGGAGTGAAGTATTTGGTCGCTTATGGTGGTTACAATGGGAAGTATAATAATGAGGTATGGTTACTTCATAGATTTACCTGCTGTATACACTGCTTAATTGCTGATCAGGGGTGAATTTGGTTTTGAAAATTGTTGGAGTCTCCGATTTCCTTATGTTTAGCATTCTTTGGAACACTGTACAATCGTAAAATAATTTACGAAAAAGTCTTTAAGAATTTCTTACACAAATAGAATTCACATGCTAGACCTGCAAATGGCGCAACAATTCTGGTAGCTATGTTTAGACATCCTGAAGCCTCTTTGGACGGTTATTCCCAAACCCTGGTGATAGATAAGTGTGCTTCGACCCGAACTTAAAAACTAGGCACTAAACCCCTAAAAGTTTCAAACGAATTGCATTTTTTTGGCTTGGAACCCCATGATAGGGACTGAAATAGGGGCCCCTTTGTCTATTTTTGAAGTTCTGTGATCCCTAAGTTTGGGGGAGTTTATGCTATTTTCCCTTATTTTCAAAGAGGTACATGAATGGCCAATGCTGGATCCTCTCCAGAGGCATAACTTTAATTTGCAACTCTTTTCTGCAGTATCTCCTCTTGTCTATAAATATTTGCCAACTTCCGTTTTGAGTAATTCACTCTATATACAGCATACTAGATATTTTAAAGCAATTCTTTCAATCTTCCACTTCAGAGAGCCCTGTTTTTTCATTACAATGACAATTTCCTTGGTGTCCTGCGTCCGAATTGTCTACAGGTATTTATTATGAAACCTAAACTAAAAGAACCAGCACCACGGAAGCTCCTTCTTTCGCCAGCAGCAGCTGCAGCAGCAGCCTCTGTTTCTGCAGCTTACTTGCTTGGCCCTGGAGGGCAGACATCTGTACCCAAGGCAGAAGACCCGAGTGAGGATTCAGAGATAAAGCATCCCCACCAAGAGTCCACTGTCGACACTAGCAGAGCTGGAGAAGAGAAAAGATTGTTAGAATTGTCACTTGCTGAGGTTAGAGAAGAGAACTCTGAGTTGAGGGGAAAACTTGATGATGTTAAAAATACTCAATCCGAGTTAGCAAAGGTGTGTCGACTTACTGTTGAGGTTGACTTGGCACACACTATTTGACGTAGACTGTTGGCCTAAATATTCTTCTTTATTGTAGGAACTGCTTTCTGCTCAAACTCAACTTGCAGAGGAGAGATCGAGATGCTTCAAGCTGGAGGTTTGGCCTTGGAACTCTATCTTTCATTCGATCTGAGTGTGAACATGAATTGTTTTAGTGCTAACCACCATCAAACAGCTCTTCAAGCATATTGTCCCCTCTTCAGCTCCAATATAAAACTTGACCGATTACCCTTATACTCCTACTTGCTGAAGTTATCACTTATAGTGAGATCTGGTAGTGAGATATTCATACATGGCCATTCGCAAAATGAGATACATTTAACGTTATGACTTGAGCACCGTGATTGTCGTGATATGAGTGTCTGTCTGAGCTCATGCCTCTGGTTTCATTTGCCCAGTGTGACCATTTTCAAATTGGTTTCCATGGAAATCTCCATCTGGATATACGTTTCTGCATCTCTGTCATCATACTATGACTAATTTCTACATAATTTTCTTTTCCTCGTGGGTAATGCCTACAGGCTCAAATAGCTGAACTTCGGAATCTGTTACAATCATTGCCTGCTATAGAGGCTGAGGTGCTTTCACTTAGGGGGAAAATGTCTGCTATAGAGCAGACCCCAACTACGGAGAAGCAGGCCTCTCGTGGTATCTTTGGATGGATTGGTGGTGGTGATTTGTTATGAGTTGAAATGTTCATTCAAGCCCATGAAGGATGCCTTGCATCGGTATAGCAGCTGACTACAAAATTTCGAACTATATCATTGTTGTACCTTAATACAACCATGAAAAGTGATGAAGTATTGCGCATTTTTTCATAGTGCATCATCCTCGGTGTACTAGCGTTTTTTTTTTTTTTTTTACTAAATTGAATCTGTGCTCTTCAACAGCCTTTGCAGGAGTACACAGGCTTTTGTTTGTCTTAAACTTACTAGTACATTTTTATCATTCACTTCATTTGTTACTCTCCAAGTTATATCATCTGCTGCTAGAGAGCTAGCTACAAATTTTTTTCGATTAATATCTTCAGAAGTACCTTGTGTAGTACATATAGTTAAGATGACTACAACTATTAGTTAGTGCACGAAGCACTGGTGACTAGTGCTCCTGGCAATGAGTGAGACTTTGCTGTATGCATCAATCACCCAGTGCTGTGGTGCTCTTATTCATTTATTGGGTTCTAAATTATAAATAAATAATAACCGTCGTTACTGTTGTAAATTGTGGAAAACATAATGTCCGCTTGAAAGTGATGTATTAATACTTAAAACTAGATTTTTTTTTAATCTATTTTTGAGGTGATTAAAAAAGTAAATCTAATTAGACCTAATCATCTTAATTAGGTGATAAAAAGATTAGGTGTTAATTAATCATTTTGAGCATTATAAATAGAGTTAATTTGTAAGATGTTATGTATATATTTTTAAGAGAAGAAAATTTTTCGTTTTCTCTCTAAAATAGTTTAATTATTTTGTTCGTCCGAAGAAACTAATCCGGATATATCGACGAAATGGTTCAACCAATGAAAACACTTGTTCTATAACACGTTATCAACACAAGTTTTTGACAAGTTGAGATCGAAAACCAAAGAAAGATACTTTATTACACCTTCATGTTTTGATATTTTGATCTATATCATAATAATCTAATTAAAATAATTCTGGTTTCATCGTTGGACGAAACATCGTTTATGTGGAAACCTATTAATTAGTTTTAATAAATAAAATAATTATGGTTCCATCGTCGAAAGAAATATCACATATGTGAAAACATATTAATTAGTTTCAACACGTTGATGTAATTTATCCCTTCTATGTGGATCACCCGTAAGTTTGATGCGGTCTTATCCCTTCTGTGTGGTTCACCCACGAATATTGATGTGCTTGTCCCATTTTGTGTGGTTTATCTACAAATGACAAGAAACTTTATATTTGTATTTTCCATGAATGTACAATAAAGAACATAATGCCTCCAATGATAAAAAAAAAAAAAAAACAAATAGAATCTGGAAAAATCTTAATGATTTGTTTTTCTATTTATTGTTATTAGTAGTTGTTAACGTTGTAATAATAATTTACTTCTTCTTTGTAATTAGATATGTGCTTTAAGAATAGTGCTAAAAGTTTTTACGGAAAAATATATGAGTGAAATCGAATAAAACTTTATTTATACGTTGTTATAGGAATTGATTAATTATATCAATTTTATCAATAAAATAAACAGCTTAAAACAAATTACACTATTATGAAAAATAGTAATAACTGAAAATTTTATTACTACCATTAAACTGTTAAATTCATATATCGAACAAAGCAAATTTTTGTAAAATAAATAAGCTTGATGAATTTGTCATTTTAGTGTTGTAACGCTCCCGGTTGACCCGGGTATTCGGATCCAGCACGCGGGTATTAATGTGATGAGCTACCGAAAAGAAAGGTGCACCTTGTTGGTATAGGTAGTACTATCAAACCAGTTAAGCATTTCCTTGGGGTATTACAAGTGTATTCGGAGAACCATGGCAAATCCCACAAAATTGAAATTTATAGCACTAAACCTGGAGAAAATTATCTCTAGTTGATTTTAGATATTTAATTACATCTAATGTCAAAGGTCTAAAATATACCATAATGAAAAACAACCAAGCAACTTCATAAGAAAATGTTCAAACACTTATTTTCTTAAGGTATCATCTCCATCATGGGTGCAATTAAAATATCTTACTGTTAAAAGTTCATATGAGTTATGGAATAATCTAGCAGGAAGATTTGACCACCAGAAGGTTGTATTTTTTTCACTCGTCAGATATGAATAAGCAATTCTGAGGTTGCAAGATTTTAAATCTGTACAAGAATATAATTCTATAAGGTTCAGTATTACTTCACGTATGATAATATGTGGAAACCTATATCTCAGAAGGGGAACTTCTAGAAAACATATTCTATTTTTCATCGCAAAATACAACTTTGATGCATCAATATCAGATTCTGAAATTTACTGAGTATAATGAATTGTTTTCAATGCTCCTGCTTGTTGAAAAGAACCAGTAGTTGCTGATGATAAAATTCTCAGACTCGTCCAGTTGATTCCTCCCAATTGTCTGAAGCAATGGCCATAAGAAGTGACAATTGACATTGAAGAGGATAAGGTCGTGGAGGTGTTTGTGGTTGTAGAGGATATGATTAACGCTACAATCCGATTACAAGTGCAAGCCAGAAGTGGCAAAATGACAATCAAGTGTTTTACTTGTGGACTGGAAAGTCATTGGTCCGGATATTGTAAAACTCATAAACACTTATCGATCTTTATCAAAACTTCATTAAAAATAAATATAAAACACTAAAAATAAATTCAGTGAAGATCAGTCTCAACCGATTCCACCTCCTGAAAATGTTTCATATTTAGTTAAGTGCACCAATACTGAAAAAGATGGCAAATATAACAAAGAAGCAGAATATGAACCCCTCGATTGGTGAAAATATGTATGTAGTTTTCCTTGAAAATTTTACTATTGTATTTTCAATGGATGATCTTTTTTTTTTCGTTTCAAACAATGTAATAAAATATGAATTAATAAAGGTTTTATTTATAGAATTGTTGTGAAAGATATGTATATTATTAACAGTGCAATAAATCATGCAATCTTACAAAGTAAGAAATATTTTTCAATCTTAAAGATGTTTGAAGCAAATATTAATACAATCTCTGACATTTTAAAGATTATTGATGATTTTGGAAGTGATAATTGTATATTACAATATCTGTTCTTTTTCAATTTAGCTCACTTGAGCAGTTTTGAATTTGGATTGTTTTGAATTTCTCATTCAACTGCTGCTGTTTCTTGAGCTCTTTGATCCCCTTTTATAGACTAAGAGAATGAACCAGTGATTTGTGTACTTGATCTAATGATGACAGCTGGTCACATGTGAACCTTCATTGATGTTGACAGCTCACCTTTTTTTCATATCCTCGTACTATCACATTCTTAACCTCAAATCTTTGATTTGATTGAACCTCAGACCTTTGTCCCAATCTTAGAAATCATCTCTGTTGTACTCCAATCTACTGCTACTCAGTATGCACTTAGTACAGTTAAGACCTCGTCTGTACCCAGTCGCTGCTACAACCTCGTCTGCATCTAGATCTGATGCAATCTATGTATTACTATGTTGGTCCTCGTTTGCAAGTTCAATCCTAAATCGTGAAATATTTGCAGGTGTTTTGTTGCCTATGCATGTCTTAGTTGCTGATCCAAAATTTTTTGTAGTAGTCTGCATCTGGTGATCCATATAATGCTCTCCATCTGTGATCGTTTGCTCTCCAATATCTAACCTAGACTGTAGATACCTATCTAATTTCCAGCATAAGCACACTAACAACATCAAGGTTAATACTCATAAGTTTCGTTCATCAATTTTTATACAACTTGAGGGATTGAATATTCCTTTCAGTACATTTGTCAAGTTAGAAAGGAAGTGTAAATCTCAAAAATAACCCGGGGGGCGAAAACGGTCTGTAGTCAAGACTTGAGTTCCTTGAACTTGTATCCTTTGTGTCCAAGGTTGTGATCTAATAGTTCTAATATATCTAATGAAATGCAGTAAAGGACACAAAAATTTATACTAGCTCAGAAAATCATTGTCAAATGACAAATAAAGGCTTATGGAGATTTTGTTCTTGATGCAGACTAGTGAACTTTCTTCCTTAATCTTCAATTACAGCATTGACAATGACTGTTAATCACATTGAGAGAGTTTTTTTCTTACCAATGAATTTCATAATTGTCGACAACCTTCTCTGAGCTTGATCAATCCCCTTTTATAAGACAAAGGGAATCAAAACCCGTGACTGTACTATTTCGACATTGACACCTGTCTCTTTGTCCCCTGTTATCATCAGATTTAGGGGCTTTTGAACGTTGAGGATGGCATGGAGGGTTTCAACTGCTTGTTGTAGTGCCTTGATCACATTTGAAGTGGTCTCTTGAGCTACAATAGCCTTCGTAATTTCACCTTGAATTTTTGTCTCGAGTAGGTTCAGATGCTTGTTGTTCTGAATATGTTGTTGGAGCTGATTCTGGGTTGCCTGCCTGTAGTCTATGGATGTTGGTCGTTTGCTCAGTTTTTAGTCTGTTTAGATTAGAGGAGCTCCTAAGATACTGTTATAAGTTGATGGGGAAAATTTGCTTCCGTTTGTATTTGCCACAAAATTAAAACTCAAAGGTCATTGCATCCCGACTTCACAAAACACAAACCAAAACACCGAGTAAGCATCTATGAGCCCCGGCCTCTCTTGACCCTCGACTTGGGAAGCCATAATTCGGTGCCAATTTGGTGCTCCAGTTTCGTGATGTTGGGATTTTTTGAGGTTGGGGTATTCTAAGTCTGATCTCATGGCAACCCCGAGTTCACACCTCGTGAAATCATCACATGTTTCATGTAAGACTCCTTCGGACTTTGTGAAACCTTTACAGGTCTCATCCCGGGGACGAGTTTCACGATCTTGATTTTGTGAAATCCTTCTCCTATTAGTTTCAGGGACTCCTTCGGACATCTTGATGTCCCTTTGGTTTCAAAAACTTTGTAACTTTCGACTTGATTTCCTCTTAGGTTAATTCAATTCATTTTTGATTCTTTAAGTCCTTGATTTCAAGAGCTCGCAAGGACCAGTTTATAGTTCAGACTTTAACTAGTCTCGAACTTTTAACTCGGAACTCCCACATTAATGGCTCTTTTACATTGTGACTTTTTGACTTATAGTTATAGACTTTTCCTTTATGAGTTTAAACATGCAAGATAGGAGAACAGGACGCAAAGACACAAATCAATTAGAAGCAACTTGGAGATTTTCATTTCCTTTATTGAGTATAAGATTGCCCAAGGTCTTTTAGGTATCCCGATTAGGGTATCCTTTAGGGTTTCATCGGTAGTACATTCTTAGGTCAATTGAAGGTCCTTGGCAGTTCGTGTCTATTGAGCCGAGCTAGCTTGTATACCCCCAAGTCTTTGCTTCACTCACTCGATAAGGCTCTTATCACTTATCAGCGAGCTTTCCCCTAGTTCTCCTGACTTCTAATTCAACCCTTCTCAAAACCAAGTTCCCTAACTTGAAAGTTCGGGGCTTCACCCTCTTGTTGAAGTACCTTGCGAGTTTTTGCTGGTTTGCTTATGCATTCAGTAAAGTTTTCTCTAGCTTTTCTCCTTGGAAATCAAGCTCCTCCCTTATCAAGTATGGGTCTTTTTCAGCTAGAAAACTCATCATTCTGGGACTCGGGTGCTCGATTTCCACAAGTTTTGCTGCTTCTATTCCGAATGCCTGACTGTAACATGACTCTCTAGTTGACTTTTTTGGGTAGTACGATACACCCATAATGCCTCGGGTAGTTCTTCCACCAAGAGACCCGTTGCATCTACCAACCGTCGAGATAAGGCCTTTTTGATTTCCTTGTTGACTGCTTAGACTTGCCTATTTGTCTGAGGATGTTTTACAGATTTCAAACGTTGCTGGATTCCATACTTGGCACAGAGTTTCTCAAAGTTATTTCCCGTAAACTGGGTTCCATTGTTAGAGATGAAAACATGGGGTATCCCAAACCGAAATGCAATCGACTTCCTATGAATGGTTTCCAAAGGGAATGGCCCGAGGCTATCAATTCTCCATTGCTCGAAGGGCCATGGGATTTCAATGGTTATGAGCTTGGAAGTGGGTTGGTTACTATTATCCATCATTCTCTGATATCGGTCATAACATGTCACTAGCTCCGTCGCATCAACTTGTATGGCTGACCAAAAATATCCATGTCTAAGGCATTTTGTGCGAGCATTCGAGCACCATGGTGGTTTCCACATACCCCAAGATAGATCTCAGTGAGTATCAACTTTCTTTCTTCTTCAATGACTTACTTCAAGATGGGTGACGAGTAAACCCTTTTGCATAGGTCTTCCCCGAGTTTCTATGGGTCTTTGAGCCCTACAGGGGTCGTTCAGCAAGGCTTCTTTCAAGATGTAGCTTCGAATGTAATTCATCCAAGAAGACAAGATGTCGGCTGGGGCCACTGACTTCCCTTGTTCCGGATTGAGGCTCTTGGGGCTTGAAGAATCTCCATATAGTACCTCTCATTTCTCGGTTTTTCCTCGGTTTGAGCAAACTTGCTAAGTCTGTTAGCTACCATATTTTCCCATCGGGAAAATTGTTACACTACAGGAAGTTCCCCACCTAGTTTTGTTGGCTATTTCCCAATATCCTTTCATCATTTCCCTAACCTTGCAAGCACCATTCATTTGGTTTGTCACAATCTTAGAATCGATAAAGACCTGCACTTGGTTTTCCCCCAAGTGCTTTACTAGGTTAAGATCGGATATTAGGGCCTCATACTCAATCGAGTTATTTGTTTGCACATGGGAGTTCTCAGTTGGTTAGTGTGACTAAGAGAACCCCGGCCCCAGACCTTTAAGGGTGGAAGAGTCATCTGCATAATATTTCTAAACCTGTTGGTTGGGCTCTTTTCTTCGAATCCTTCCAAGTCGGGGTCCATGAGAAATCTACACTGAACCAAAAAGTCTATGAGGGCCTGCGTCTTAATAGTTGTTCGTGGCTCGTAGGTGATTTCATCTTCACTCAGCTCTCTATCAAGGCTTGTGCCTTAATGGCCTTTCGTGGCTCATAGGTGATTTCATATTCACTCAACTCTACAAACCATTTGGTCAACCTTCCAGACACCTTAGGCTTATGGAGCACTTGCCTCAAGGGTTAGTTAGTGCCCACTATAATAGGATGGGCTTGGAGGTAGGGTATTAGCTTCTGTGGTGTATTGACGAGAGTCAACGCCAAGTTCTCGATCTTAGAGTACTGAATTTCTGTACATGGAATACTTGCTGACGACATAGATTAGTTTCTATTTTCCATTTTTAATTCAGAGCAGGATAGCTAAAGTCTCTCTCCCCATACATGGGTTTGGTAAGATAAAGGATTTTCTTTAGAAAATCTTTGAGCTCGTCAAAGGCCTTTTGACAATTCGGTGTCCATTTCAAGTTGACCGATGCTCCCCTTTAGGCTTTGAAGAAAGAAAGTACCCGCTCTGATCCGTGAGAGAGAAATCTCAAGCTAAGGTAAGATAACCGGTGAGCCTTTGGATTTCTTTCTTGGTCTATAGGGTTTTATGTCGAGGATGGTTTGCACCTTTGCTAGGTTTGCCTCTATTCCCCAACTCATTATCATGTATCCTAAGAGCTTTCGTGATCCGACTGCAAAAGCATATTTGGTCGGATTGAGTCGCACTTTGTAGTCCTTCAGGATTCACAAGTTTTCCTCAAGTCCTTTGCATGTTCACCCGACTCCACCGGCTTGGTTAGCATATCATCCATGTAGATTTTCATGATGCATCCCAACCGAGGACCAAAAGCATCATCGACCAACCTCTGATAAGTTGCTCCCGAATTCTTGAGACCGAAGGACAGAACCTTGTAACAGTAGGTCCCCCTTTTTGTAATGAAGGATGTCTCTTTTCTTAATCTCGGGGGGCCATTTGAATCTGGTTATACCCCGAGAATGCGTCCATGAATGACAACAGTTTGTACTCCGAGGTGGAGTCGACTAGTTGATAAATCTAAGGGAAATGATACCAATCCTTTGGACATGTGGTTTATGTCAGTAAAGTCTACATCCATCCTCCACTTTCCGTTTGCTTTTTTAACCATTACCATATTTGCTAGAAAAATCGGGTATGTGACCTCCCTTATGAAGCCTGCCTTTAGTAATCCTCGACTTCCTCAGCCATTGCTTTGTTCTTTTCTGGGGCTAAGCTTGTTAGACCGGTTTAGCCTCTGAGTCAACACAAAGTCGATGTACGATCACACTTGAATCTATCCCAGAAATGTCTTCGGGTCCCCAAGTAAAGGTGTCCGAGTTCTCCCTTAGAAACAGTATGAGTGTTTCCCGATCGGGCTCTCTTGGAGAAGCCCTGATTTGAAAGAACTTCTACTTCTCCCTCTCTTGAAGTGGGATGCTGTCAAGCTCCTCCATCGGTCTCGGGCTCTCAATTTGATCTCATGGATCGAGGTGTAGAGGGAAGGCTTCCAAGGTTTGTGAAGCCTTTTTGTTTATTTTAGTCTCGTAACACCTTCTAGATTTCTCTTCAGAACCCTTTCTCCGTGGGGAGTAGAGAACTTCTAGGTCAAGTAACATGGTGAGATCACCACCTTCAGTCCTACCAAGGTGGGTCTTCCGATTATCCCGTTATACGAAGATAAGAGGTCCACTACAAGAAGTTTACCATTTGAGAGAAGATCATTTTGGTGGTCTCATCTTCGAGCACCACTAGTAGAGTCACATACCCTTTCGGGTAGACAGCCCTTCCTGTGAATCCGACCAATGGGATTTTGAAAGGTTTCAAGTCCTTCTTGCTCATACCCATCTTCATCTAAATTGTGTAGTATAGGATGTTCGCAGATGACCCATTGTCATCCAAGATCCTTTCTACGTCTAACTCCCTAATATGAATAGATAGGGCCAAAGCATCATCATGAGGAAATATGATTCCTACTCGGTCCTCGGGTCCAACCTCAACCTGTTGATCATTCCGGGCTCTCTTTCCTTTCTTCCTAGGCTCATCTAAGATGCTTAATTTGGAGATCCTCTAGCTATCACTGTACTCGAGCGACGAAAGTCCTTCGGATATCATGTCGATTCTCGGACGTTGCTTTGCCCCTTATCTCATCTTGGTAGGGTACGAGTCCTTTCCCTAGGTCTTTATGGAGATTGGTCCATTAGAGGATCCCGATCAACCATAAACGTTGCAAGGCCTTCCTTCCTTATCAGGTCCTCGTTGGCATCCCGGAGATGCATGGGCTTGTCGGTGTCGTGTCCATGATCCCGATGATACAAGCAGTATTTTATAGTGTCCCAATTGTTTCCTTTGAAACGTTGCTTCTCAGACTCCTTTATCAACAGGTTCTTCGACCGAGATGCAAACAACACATTCGTCCTTGAAGCATTTAAAGGAGTGTACCATGTATATTTGAGACCCATTTCTTGGACTTTTCCTTCTTCTTCTCACCCGAGATGGGAACCCCTGGTTTTTTCTTTCATCCCGAGATCGGTTATCATCTCTACCACGAGACCAAAAAGAATCATCATGCTTTCTTCCCTCGAGGTTTCCTTACGGGCTTCTCTAAACTTGTTTTGGGCTGCCATTACCGCTTCGGCCGTCACATACTAGCTGAGGTTTTCCATGAGAGTTATATACTTCCAAGAAAAATTACGACTAAGGTCGTAAGCCAACCTTTGATCATCAAGTCCTTGTACCAATGCCATGCAAATATCAATCTGCTCGGCATGCTCGACTTGTACCACCTTCGAGTTGAACCTTTGCATAAAGGCCCTCAAACTCTCCCCTGTATTATGCTTCACCTCGAAGAGGTATTCCGAGGTCGCCTGGATCCTCCTACTGTTGATGCATTGGGTTGTGATAGCTCTTGCAAGTTCTTCAAAGGAAGATACAGATCCCAGGCGTAGTCAATTGAATCAAACCCGAGTTGGTCCACGAACAGTAGTCGGGAAATCTTTACAAATGGTTGCATCTTCTACTCCACTTAGGTTCATGGAGATCCAAAAATTTTGCACATGATCAAATGAGAAACCTTTTGGTTGGTCTCCTCACTGAATGGAATCTTCATTCTCAAACCAAATTTCGGCTTCATTCTCGGGTCATGAATTCCCTTTCTCATCATGTAAAAGAGCTCTTCCACCTTCCTTTCTAGGTCATCGATTTCTCTAGGGGGATTTGAACTTCTCTTCCTCTCAAGCCCTACTCGTGAGACGGTCTTGTAGAAACTTTAGGTTGATAAGGCTCCTAAGGTCCTCTTCAGAGAGTCGGTCTGACTCCCCCTCCCGTTCGGCCACCTGGTTTTGGTCTTCCACGAACATCAAGTTTTGATTCAGATGATGTCGGAGGTCTCCAAGTGGTGGAGCATTGTGAGGGAGGATCTTCAAGTTGGGTATCGAGTTAGTGTTCAAGTCAGATATCAGGTTGGTGTTTCAGTTTGGGATCCTTGAACCTCTTCCTCCCGACCTGTCGTTGTCACTATCATTGTCCCGGTCATGTTTGCTTGTCGGGTGGAAGATCGGGTTGGAGTTGGTTAGTACTCTGGATCTTTTCAAGGTTCTTAGTATTGTGGCTCTTTCGAGTCATCAAACCGAGGCCCCACGGTGGGTGCCAAAATATTTATGTGAAACCGGGTAGAGGGTCTAAGTTTGTGAGCTCAGGTATTTATGTGGTAGAGTTTGTGATATTGATGTCGATCATGACTCTAAACCTGCAATCACATCAGAAAACAACAAATCGGTTAGTTGGGTCCGAGGAGATTTTCTCGGGGACCAGTTTCGATGCTTAAATCAGTAAGGGGTAAATGTCCCACTTATTATTACAGGGTTGAGTCCAAAGAGATTACCTTTTGGGGTAGTAAAATGACGATATTTAAGTCGGGTATCAAGTTGGTGTTCAAGTCAGGTATTAGGTTGGTATTTCAGTTTGGGATCCTTGAACCTCTTCCTCCCGACCTGTCATTGTTACTATCACTGTCCCGGTCATGTTTGCTGGTCGGGGTGGAAGATCGGGTTGGAGTTGGTTAGTACTCTAGATCTTTTCAAGGTTCCTAGTGTTGTGGCTCTTTGTAGTCATCAAACCGAGGCCCCACGGTGGGTGTCAAAATATTTATGTGAAACCGGATAGGAGCTCTGAGTTTGTGAGCCGAGGTATTTATGTGGTAGAGTTTGTGATATTGGTGTCGATCATGACTCTAAACCTGCAATCACATCGGTTAGTTAGGTCCGAGGAGATTTTCTCGGGGACCAGTTCCAATGCTTAAATTAGTAAGGGATAAATTTCCCACTTATTTTGTGTAGAAAGAGATTATTTTTTGTGGTAGTAAAATGACGATGTTTATAAGATACCGTTGATCCCTGCATGATTGACATGTCATCTTCTTAGAAGATAGATGACTTAGTCATTCACTATGTGTCATCTGTCCCTTTTTTCATGGATCTTGGATTAATAGTGTTTGGCTTTGTTTTGGATCTTTACTCCAGTATCGTATGTTAATTTGGGTACTAACAGTCTTGAAATGATGCTCATACCAAATTAAACAAGCTATTGGTTTGATTCTACTCAATACTTTTTTCAAATTTTTGCCGCTACGATTACCTAATAATCTAAAGAAATTAAGTTACAAACTAACTTTGGGGAACATATATAGCGTAGCTTCACTGAAGTCAGTGGAGTGAAAAAATGAAGATACCGTGGTACCAAAATCATCCCACAATCTTGAAAGATTCCTCCTATATAGATGGAACCATATTTTTATGTATATAGGTCAAGTGACCATTTTGTGAGGATATGAATGAGCTCTGAAGTTGACATCCTAGTGTGATATCTCCTGGATTTAGTTCTAATTTCAGATTTCAGATTTTTTCACTAAATCCTCAATTGTAGGATGGGGGCTTGACCGTTCTTCAAATTACTAGAGTGGACGATGGAGTACTTCACTCTGCTCGTTGATTATGTGAAGTACTTCACTCTCAAGCGTAAATATTAAGTAGGAGTACATCAAATCCTGATTGCTGATTCTTTCAGAACATCTTAGTAGACGAACTATAAATAGCACTTCCAAACAATGCAACTCAGAGCACAGCATACGAGTGTCGGAACTGATAGCCTCTGAACCATCACAAACCAACAACGGAAGCATACACATGAACAATGGAAGACATAATGCCCACTTTTGAAACAATTATTACTTGCTGAGGAAACATGTACATTTTGACGAATGGTATATTTACCATACAATTTTTTGCACAAGAGGAGCTTTCCCAAATTAAACTTAATTGGACCACAAAAAATTAAACAGAAAACAGTGACGAACCTATGTGAAATAAACCCTGTAAGAAACAGGAGTAGCGTCAGATCTCCAATTGATTGCTTACTTGTCCACCATGTTGAAGGCGTGGTTAAGCAGAAAATAAAGATAAAAAAGGAACTTCACATCAGAAATTAATTGACAATAATTCATAAACTATGTGACCGTGTGAACTAGATTTTCTGATCAGATCTCAAATGCGGGATATTCAAGATGGATCATTAGTCTCATCGAGTGAGACGAATCACTTACTCGAGCTAATAATGGTCACTATTAGATTGAGCCTCACTTTGGCTGGATGTTAAACTGATCGAACTGATTTTCTAACTTCATACATATATCCATGTATGAGGACCATAACTATAATCAATTCTAAGGGAGACAGTTTTTCCTATTGTTTGAGGGAGAAACTCTGTTACATCTTTAGGTATAGTAAGTTCATAACTTGATTTCTTAAACATTGTTTATATAACTCATATTATGTATATATGAAAATACTATTAATGAATACATATAACTATTTTAAATCACACAAAAACCTAAATTAATATTTTTATGCATGATTTTTATTATTGATGGGTGATTTGATTTTATGTGATTTTCAGGTGCGGTTTAATATAATAGGTTGGTTGTGACATCATGGCTTTAGAAAACCGTCTTTCTATTATTCGCAATAAGGATAAGACTGCATATATCCTGTTTTTGTCAGATCCTGCGTTTGACGGGATAACCGAGTTGTTATTGTTATCTTTTAGTGATATAGTAATAAAACAAATATGTAAAACAATTTAACAAATAATGAAAAAACATTACTCCCTCCCTCCCATAATTATTGCAAAATTTTGACTTCACACGCGTGTTGATGTAAAATTTGACATGCGTGCAACGACGATCAAACGTACGTTTTGTAAATTTATCGTGAAATATTAATGGTTGTGTAAATTATATACTTCAACGTAATATATGTTGTGAAACAATCATATGTGATTTGTTATAAAAACGAGATTTGTATTCATGCGTATAGAGTAGTATAAAATACAGATATATGCAGTAATTATGAACAACAAAAGTATAAAATAAAATATTAGATATAAATCATAAATATTATGTCATTAATATAAGAACAATAAAAATTGATATCAAACTAAATATAATTTTGATATCAATAAAGATAAATATAATTTTATATATTTAAATAGATTAACGTACCTTGGTTTTTCCCATTGAGGTTATCTATACCTAAATACAATGTAACGTTTCTCGTACGTTTGTCTCTTCATCGATTTGATTCTAATTCCACATCGACAACACGCAAAAACAGCTTTGTACCTACATCATTTTGCAGCTTGCAAACATTGTTTTAAGTTAAAACTTCAACTAACAACTTAAAGCCACTATGATTAAGGGATATTCATGGAGAGCAGTTCCAAAAAAATGCCTAATTTTCCCAGCATCACACATGCTCTTGTTCTTTGCAACTAATTAAATCTAGTTAGCGAGAAATACTATACTCTTAGCGTAAGTGCTTAGAGCATTTGCATTGGATTATGGAAAATGAGGTAACTATTTTGGGTAACCAAAATTAGAGATTTGGATAAAAATAAGGGTGTATTAGAATCTCTATCTTATTATCTAAAATGTATATTGTAAATAATTATTTGAAAAATGTAGATATTTACTAAAATAAAAAAATCATTTCCCTTGAAGGCAACAAAAAGAGAGGATCTCATTTCTATTCTTTCACTATATATCCTCCTCGATGTAATGATCTATAATTAAAAAATATAAGTATTTTAATTTTGATAATAGAAATAGAGAATTTATTGTATATGTTATTGAAAAGAGATTCTATAAATATTAAAAAAGATATTTTTAAATAGGTAAAATAGAATATCTATTACTGTGTTCTAATGCAAGTGTTCATAGTCACGAAGTCAAATCCCCAAAAAATATATAGTCCCATATGAATATGATATTCTATGACAACATGTATTTTTGGCCCACCTAAAATACCACACAATCGGTTGAGAATAACTTGGATTCAGCATATGATATTAAACCAAGCAAAATCTTGTAAATTATGTGTAGGTTATGTTTAGTTGAATATATGCGATAGGTATGTGATTCATCCAGCTAGGCATCCTTGGAGATTAACTGCAAGAGCTCAGACGTGACGAGTGCTCGCGACAACTGAAGTTTCAGTATCATATCGGCATTAAGTGAACGGAATAACAATCAAGTACGTACTAATATTGAACACTATTTATAAGAAAAATAGCATTAAACACTGTTTAATTACGGGTTGACACCATTTAACCCTCTTAAATTTATAAAATACGTATTTAATCCGTGTTCGGTTTATACGACCGTTAAAAACTCCGGTTTTCTTTTTAATGAAATTCCGGAAGAGAGGGATTTCTTTTTCGTCTGTCAAATAGTCTATAAACTTGATAAATCTTTTAAAATCGATAATTATCGACAAACTTATCATCATAAAACAAATCCGCATCCCTGATCTTTTCCCATGTTGAAGGATTAGTTCGGACGGTTTATCATATGAAGAAAGAATGACCCCAAGATTCCGTGTTTATCCCACAAACATAAAAGTTAAAAAAGTAAATCATTAGAAATAATTGAAAAATAAAAATTCTGTTAATTCAATTAACCAAAATCACACCACTAACCGAAATATCAAAAATCGAATAATCAAAAATTGAAATTTTCAAACTGAATTCAATTTTCGATTCGATAATTTGATTTTCAGGTATTTTTGCTCATCTCTAGTTATACTGGCATGACTCGAGGGGAGGATGTATTGAGGATTTCAAATTTAATTCTCTTTTAGCGTAAAAAAACAGTAAATTTATAGTATCGGTTCAACATGATGGTTTAGTTCTTTTATGATTCAGTTTTATGACTTTGTAAATGATCAGTGCAAAAAGTAAATAACACCAAAGTTTGTATTGGATCGTTCCCAACTTAGTCATGGAGTTATGTCCAGTATAGAGGTACTATCAATTCACAATCTTAAACCGTTATCTTACGGACTCTTTTTTTGTAAGACTCCATCTATGAACACCTTCACAAGTTCGTTTACCTAATCTATCCCTACATTAGTGAAACTTCATATACAGACATAACTACCGTGACTGCAACAACCTATAACAACTAGGGTAGAGGGTTCTCTAAAAATAGAGCACTCCTCCAGTGATATTGTGATACAAACAACAAGTACAGACTTCGACTCAATGAAACAGAGATGTTACCTTCATTCTAATTGCAGAATCATGAGCACAACTAGGTTCGAGTATATCTTAATAATTTCAAGCCATCAAACCTCGGGAATTAATAACTATTTTCGAGATCGCTTGAAATACTTGCAAATTTGTTCATGTGATTCGACAACCTTTCCAAGATACATCACTCTTTTCAAAATAACTTCCGGTAAAAAACAATTTACTCACTATTTCTTGAAATTGTGGAAGCAAATTGATTTTCAAAATCCTAGTCTTCATTTAGTCAAAAACACACTCAGTTAAAAGGATATTTTATTTTGAGCAGATTATCACGGAAAAATACCCCTTTAAAATAATTTTCAAAAAATCAGCATTTTGTTACAAAATTATAACTGTACCATGAATCGATTCTTGACCAAGGATGGATTTATTTGAAAAACACGAATAAGATTAACTTGAACCCCTAAGTTCGCATAAGTCTTATTAGGAGAATAACAAGTACCAATCTATTTATAACACAAGACACTACTAAACAGTATTGCATCTTTCATCTTGTAACTCTTGTGCATCATCATGTGTTGCCTTTATGTTATATTTCCTAACAAATCATCTTTGTCAACATTCTTCAAATTTGCTTCGAATTGCCAATACACCTATGTTACCTTGCACCTGCACATCATGGAAACTCAAACATCATAAGTACTTCACTATTTGTTATCATTAAAACTTCATGGGATTTAACAGATATACAACAACATAGTCCAATGACAACGATTTTATAGTGAGACTTTTGTTAATATAATATATAAAGATTGTTGAATCCCTAACCATATAAAACTCGGGTTTTAGTAATCGATATTACAGTCTCCCTCAAGGCCTTGGCTACTCATGGTATTCACATCAAATACTCTAAAATTTTTACTCAATTTTTTACTATTCATTAAACTACATTATATCCTATTTTATCTATAAAAATAATATATGTTATAATACTACTCTACATTTTCAGATGTATTATTCATTATTCCTCATTTTACGGATTCTGTACACACTCCAACATACTATTTCAATATCATATTACTACTTTCTCATTCACTTACTCTAACTGTTTATTTTTTATTGATGCTCTAAAATAAATTATTTGATGTGAATACTTTTACATTTGGATTCGTGTATTTTTGAAATATATATCTCATCTTGCTAAGACTCTAATTATAAAAAAAGCAATTGGATTTGTTGGAATCACCCCAAAGAGGGAAAAAAGTTAATAAATAAATAAACATTCCCACATTATGCTTCATGTTACTGTTCTTTCAATTGTACTTCACACCATGAATCATTTTAATACGAACAAATACAACGAGTAACAAGTAGTATAGAAACCAACAATAACAAATTCTATCGTCGCATCATAAAAATTACATAAAATTATCCTAAGATGCACGTTTTATAAAATAATTTGGACAACAAACAAACCCGGAAAAAAAATCCCTCCGTTATACACATTTCAACTTTACGTCTGTAATATCCTAAAAAATAAACCTTAAATAAAATTTGAAATAAATATGTTGAGATAAAGGTTGATAATGCGGTTGGTTGAGGATCACGTGAATATCTCAACTGTGTCCAGAAATATCTCGTTTTTCAAATTGAACACCTTCCACTTACATGTTTTTCAAATTTTATTATCCTAGCAATCCTGAGAATAGTAATCTGTGCATCGTGAGAAATCAGATCCTGCGAAAAGAAAACACACCGTGGAGGGGTATGGATTCAACTCTCGTTCCATTTCGTTTCTGTTATATATATATATGTTTTCTCGTTGTATTTTAATTAATAAACAATCAAGATACTCTGCCGGATTCCGGCACACTCCGGCAGCCCTCGTTCCTCCCGAAACCCGAGCCGAACCCGAACCCGAACCCAGCCTGAAACCCGTCTGAGCCCGCAGCCCTCGCAGCCGCGCCCGACGCTGCCTCCCCTGTCTGCCGAAGCCGCTGCTATACGCCATCGC
>LIEC01007632.1:0-10134 GCA_001925005.1 Drosera capensis
GGACACACACACCCACACAAGAATCGATCGTATTCTAGCAAACATTTACTTTTTCTGAAGTACAAATCAACTCCCCCTTCAACTAATTAGTAACCAGAGTTTTTTTCTGTGTTGTGTTGTTGCAGGATCAATTAAGCAAACTGGATTTACTTCAATATATTTTGCCATCGTTGCAAACTAATTAAGGTTGTATACTAGATTAATTTGTGGCGCACTGAGGTTATGAGATTACGGAAAGACAACATACACGGAGCACTTTAGCTAGTCCTCCTTATCTATCTTGAATTATGTAATGCATTTGTATGCCAAGAGGACTATATATCATTCAAAAGTATAATTGGTATTATTCATGCGATGATTGAGCTCGCTTTGCATCAAACAATGAGTCTCTGTTGTGTATTACACTTCAACGCTAAAGCCACGGATCTAACGGATTAAAGTTTGTACGGTGGAGTCAACGGAGGGATAAAAAAGAACCAGCAACTGGGACACATTTGGCTGGGCTTTAAAACCGGTTATAAGTTCTTATGTTCAGTGTTATTCCTTTCTTTTTATATTATGGATCATTTTTTTTTATTCAAATCGTTTCAAAATATAATTAATATATTATATTTAATAATATTTTCACATAAAAAAAATACAGAAATAACTCACCATCTCTTAAAGTACATTCACCGTTTCATTCCTCCTTCTCTCTTATTATCTCTCATAAACTCTATTTATATCTCACTATCATAAAAAATTATTTTTTCTTCAATAAACCTCATAAAAATTCAACATATATATATATATAAATAATATGTCGAATCAAATCGTTCGTTATATTTTGAAATCGAGATATAATATGATAAGTTGAAACAAGAAACAGAGCTTTGTTAGCCGAAACAGAACTGGAATTGTTAGTAATGGGCCTCAAGCCATGCAGGTGGCTGAGACGATTGACTAATGAAGCAACTTTTCCCTGGCATAATAGGGGAAAGTTATAATAGAATAACGTATGTGCTGTTATGTAATGTATTAAAGTTTCACTTCTAGAAGCAATAGCTAATCAGAATGTCATGAGACATATTTTTTTTGTCTCATATTATAAATCATATTTTTTTTATTCAAGTCGTTGTAAAATATAATCAACATATCATATTTAATAATTTTTCTCACATAAAAAAACAACGAAACAAATCATCATCTGTTACAATACACCAACCACCTCTTTATTTCTCCTCTTTCTTAAATCCCACTTATACTCCCTTATCATTAAAAAAAATATTCTTTCATTATCGAATCTCATAAAAGTTAAACACAAATATAAATTCACATATCGGATCAAAACGTTTGTTGTATTTTAGAATAAAGGTAATATATATATAGCTAGGTATATCAAGATAAACAGCAAAAGTGAGATAAATTTCATAAATATTGCTGTTACGATTTATCAATAACATTCTCCTTGAGCATTCTATATATTTTGAATAGTTTAAGAAAACGCAATACGTTCATAATTAAATTCAGAAATATATGATTGATTTAAAATTAATCAATATAATTATATTAAATTAACCTCATAAATCCCAATTAGATAAATTCTCAACCAAAAGTACTAATCATTTCCGTTATTAGAATAGCGACCTGACTCATAAAACTATATATGGATGTTTTGATAAAAGGGTAAAAAGCAAGGTCACCCACCAAACTGCAACGGACAGTAGGGTGTGGATGAGACGTGATGGTCCGGTATCATGTAATTTCTCGTCCTGTCCTAAATAGTCTGATACCTAGAAAACGAACGTCTCATCCCGGCCCGAAATTGCGTACCGATTTCCCGAGTTTGCAGAGATTGTGAGATATAAAGATAGATGAGTAGATAAAGAATTTTCATAAATATTTGATATAATTATTTTTCATTTTCTTATTGGTTTGTCAATTATGAAAAATTTTGAAACCGCACTCATGGATATTGTGACGATATATTTATATGAATCCATTGATAAGGATATCTATATGAAAATCCTTGAAGGATTAAATGTGTCAGAGACATAAAATTCCAATCAGTTATACTCAATTAAATTACAACGATAGTTGTATGGTTTAAAAAAATTAGGTCATATGTGGTACAATCAAATCATACAAGAATTTGATGTATGTATATGTGTTTTTATAAAAAAATCACAAGATTGTCTTGCTATCATCACTTATATATGGACGATCTAAATCTTATAGGTACTGCACAAAATCTCATAAATGCAGCCTCACTCTTGAAAGGTGAATTTCAAATGAAATATCTTGACAAGAGTACATTTTGTCTGGACATATAAGTTGGAACACTTAACAAATGAAAATTTTATCCATCAATCGCTATATACTAAGAAGATCGTTTCTCAGTTTTATATGGATAAAGCTCATCCTTTGAGATCTCCAATAACTGTTGGATCATTACATATCAAGAAAGATGAGTTTCGACCTCTAGAAAACATCTTAGGACCTGAAATTCCTTATTTAAGTGTAATTGGTGCGTTTTTGTATTTTGCTAATTATGCAAGACTAGATATTACTTTTGCGGTTAATTTATTAGTAAGGCATAATTCATCTCCGACAAGAAGACATTACAATGGAATCAAAAATGTCATGTGATATTTTCGTGGAAGCATTGATATGAGACTACTTTAGATAAGAGGAGTGAAAGTCACACTAGTTGGATTTGCAGATGCTAAGTACTTGCCAAATTTACACAAAATAAGATCACAAACATGTTATTTGTTTACTTTTGGAGATATCTCAATATCTCAAATATTCTGATCTTATTGCAATGTACGAAACTAGTCGAAAATGTGTGTCACTGACATCTATGATACAACATATATAAGGGTCATGTGAGACGTCTTCAATTCGTGAAAAGTCTATAATCTTATATAAAGATAATGTTACTTGTGTTGCATAATTAAGAGGAGACTACATCAAAGGCGATAGAACAAAGCATATATCAACAAAATTCTTCTGATCACATGATCTTCAGAAGGATAGGGTTATCGATGTGCGACAAATCCGTTCAAATGACAATTTGAAAGATTTATTCATAAAAGTATTATCGGGAGCAACCTTTATGAAGTTTATGCACAAGATAGGAATTAGAAGTTTAATAATCTTCTTGAACAAAATTCCAATGTTTAAGGGAATTTCGTTTGAGGGAAAGATTACACTCTTTTTTCTTCGTTAATGTTTTTATCCCACTGGGTTTTTCGTGACAAGATTTTAACGAGAAAATCTTAATAGGTGATAAATACATCATGGAGGAGTGTTAAAATTTTTATTCAAATTTAATTATCCTTTGAAAATGATGTATTTATACCTAACCATAGATATTTTTTTAGATCTCGTCTATTTTGGAGAGTATTAAATGGATTTATCTAATTATCTATTAATTAGAATTAATCATCTTAATTAGATGAGAAGATTAGGTGTTGATTAATCATGTTGAGTCTTATAAATAGAGATGATTTTTAAGGTGTTATGTACATATTTTCTAATAGAAGAAAACCTCTCTTTCTCTTTATATTCTCTCTCTAAAATAATTTAATTATTTTGTTGATTTTGACGTTTATCGTTCGAAAAAATCAATCCGGATATATCGGATAATCAGTTCAATCGATAAAAGCACTTGTTTTATAATAATTTTTAAGTTTTTTAATCTTAAATATTTTGTTTAATTTGTGATGGATTTGATGTTTGTAATATTTTATTAGGTGTTTCTTGTAACACCAACCCTAATCCCTTGATAAACTAAAACATAAACTCGATATAAAATAAAAAATGGAGGTATAGTGAAGAAAATATTTTCAAATTAGATAATATTGTAATTATTATGGGACATAGAAATAAGATAAATGTTGTATTCCTTCCGTCCTAAAATTATTATAACGTTTTAATTTTTCACGTGTGTCGATGCAAAGTTTGACACGCGTGCAATGAAGATCAAACATAATTTTTTAACTTCTATTATGAAACATCAATGGTTGTATAAGTTACATATTTCAACTTAATATATATTGTGAGACGATTTGATATAATTTAATATATAAACGAGATTTATAATTATATGTATAATAATATAATATATATATTGTAATAGTTATATTACGAAAGGAGTATTTATCATGGGACGGGAATGAAGTAGTTTTCACCGAGTTGAGTTGAATGGCATCGTTACACCCAAAACTCAAACGGGTGCTTCAAAGTTCAAATCCACACACAACATGAATTAGCCCAAAAAATTGTGTGGGTTTTCCAAGGAGGGGCACACGTCCAATATTGGCAACATCATTTACGAATGTGCTATGCTTTGGCCCAATTTAGTCTTTAATCGATGGCACGACAAACAGTTTCATGTACCTTAATTTGAGCACTTTTTAAGGAAAGGGGCGTGACAATATATATTTCCCATTCAAAACAAACTTCGAAGGTTGAGATCAGAACAAATTTGAAAGACACGATTAAACCATCTGCAAGCTCATCTCGATTAATTTTTCATGATA
Source organism: Drosera capensis (assembly GCA_001925005.1). Classification (NCBI taxonomy): domain Eukaryota; kingdom Viridiplantae; phylum Streptophyta; class Magnoliopsida; order Caryophyllales; family Droseraceae; genus Drosera; species Drosera capensis. The sequence goes on from LIEC01007632.1 coordinate 4,527, forward strand.
ATTGTCAAATCATATGAAGGATATTTTCATGACAATAATATAGGTTTGATAAGCATATGCCTTAGATGATGAACAAGAGTTTCTTCACATGCTTGAAAGAATAATGACTTATCATTGTTTAATTTTTTTGGAGTTTTTTTCTTTCAAGAAAACTACTACAATCTTTAATAATTTTAAAAAACACATCCGAAATTTTAAAATTCACATCTAGCCAACCCTAAACATCGAATACATTCTATTTTGGTTATTTCTGTCAATTTTTCTTCAGAAACTAACAGAATATTCCCAAAAATACCAATACATGATTTTAATTAAAAGATGATTACATGATACACACCAAAACTTGTAAAATCCATGTACAAAACCCAAATTTTATTAATATGCCATATCGAGTACCTTTATCTTTTTATATAGATGAGTTTTAGTTTGTTGGATAAAAACCTAGGTAAAAATACGATGCTTGATAAACGATACGATTCCGTATTCGATTTCTCAACCCAATTTTTACTAATTTGAGTTTGATTGCATATTGTAAAAGTTTGAGATGGTTACGAAACAATTAGGTAAAAAAAAAACCAACTAATAAACACTTTTAGTTATAAAATACACAATGATTTTTTGTTTTTTTTTCTTGCTTTTAATTTATATTGTATAAATTAAAAATTAATATGACTAACAATTAAATTTTTGTATTAGTAATGTGTTTTATGCAAAGTAAGGTCTCAATCTTGTAATTATTTTTAACTACAAATGAGTTTTTGATATCTTTTTAGAATATTCCGTTTATTTTAATGGAAAAGTGTCAGAAATAGCTAAAATGGTATATACTCAACGTTTGCGGTGGGCTTAATGGAATTTTGAAATTTCAAATGTATTTTTTGGAATTATCAAAGAATGTAGTAGTTTTCTTTGATAAAAACCCAATCTTTCTCTACACTCATTTTCCCTTGACTATAGTTATAAAATTCGAAATCACTTCTCATTTCTGTAGTTCATCTCATCACTAGTCTGAAAATGATAAAATTTATTCCGATTTATATCACGAAACAACTGAAAAAAGTACAGCCGTTGGGAAACAAACCATGCCTAATTTTCTTACCTTAACCATAAAAATAGAGTAAAACAATCAAGGTTGCTGAATTTGTTACTTGCGTATCTAGCAATGAAAAAGCAATCGTTAGATATATAGGTTACGGCCGACCTATTCAGTTGTGTGCCGGCTAGTTTCCCAGTTGAACGTTCATATACGTTAAGGTGCTATGTGTATGTGGAGAATCTAATTAATTAATACTGTGCGTCGCTTAATCCTATGTCCTATCAATAGCTTGAGCCTGTATTAGTTGACCTTAATAACCAAAAAGGTTATTTGGACTAATACGTACAAGAAATAAGTATGGTTAATTAGCTGTCACGAGGGATGGAGCTAAGCAAATAGGTTGGGCTCTTTCTCCATAAGCATAAGAATGCAAGTGCAATGAATTAATTTCCAATAATAATCAACCAATTTATAAGTCCTTATTTGGAACTGTTGTAATTAAGATACTGAGTTGTTTAAATTATTCAAGAAAAAAAAGAGGTTAAGGGATTAAATTTTTTTGAGTACGGAGCTATTTTGTAGTGGTGAGGCCGTCAGTGAAAAATGATTTAAATGATCCTCTGGATTTGCGGATTATTCGATTGATAAAAAAAATTCTTCAAAATTTTCTTTTAGAAGAACATACATAGCCTATTAGATAATGATTAATAGCTAAGGTGGCCGTTTGGCTTGCTCACAAACATTTTAACCATGAACTTCGATATATATATAATTCGTCATAAATTCCTACTTATATTAATGAGTTACCAAAAATATCAAAACATACAATCTTTGAATTTAAGTTTAGTATTTGGCAATGGCATCTATGAGAAATTGGGGATGCTTTATATTTGAGGAAAAATGAAAAAGAAAAAAAAAAAAGACAGAGGAGCGAAAGCAAAGAAAGTTGACTTCATTTGGACCACACATAGAATGACACGTGTATGAATTCTTCTCTGTTTTCCACTATAAATACACCTTAAGACTCCAACTTCGAAAGACAACATACAATCAATCTTACTTTCTCCGGTACTCATAATCAAGTTCGATTATCCTAAACCCTGCAAAACATCCCTCGATCAATCAATGGCCATCGTATCGAACACTATGCTTGCAACATCGCTGTGTGCATTGCTCGTATGTATCATGTTGTTATCCGATTCGCCGATGATCCATGCTAGTTTCGATTGTAGCAAGGTGTCCAAGCCACTCGTGTCATGTGTTCCCTACCTCAAGGGCGAAGCCACGAAGCCCAGCCCAGCTTGCTGCAACGGGTGCAAGTCATTGTTGAAAACAGAGACTACCAAGGCTGATCGTCAAGGCGCCTGCTCGTGCTTGAAGAGTCTGGCGGGGAAGGTTGGTGTTAAGGACGGACCTGCGAAAGCCTTGCCCGGAAAATGTGGCTTCAAATTTCCCTACGTCATTAGTTCCTCCGTCGACTGCTCCAAGTAAGTATATGTATACGTATATTATACTGTATACATATGGTTTAACTGTTTTGATGCGCCTACTGTTAATTTGTTAGAAGACAGTAACAATTGGCACACAGACATGTGATGCTGTAAGACTGTGTCCATCTCGACAAGGTTGTATGGAACTAATAAGTGTAATTGCTGTTGTGTGTGTTCTTGCAGAGTGAATTAGATAAAGCTGGATCCGGCTATGCAGAAGGTCGACATATCTATTCAAGATTATAACAGCGGTGGCCAATTACGATTGTCAAGAATAGATACGGATCTACCATTCTCGTAACACGATAAATTTTTCAGATTTTACACGGAGTACTTAAGCTAGTCTTTCTAGCTAGCATATTGTCTCCAAATACTTTATATAATAAATTAAAAGTTTAGTGGAAAAACGGTTGACCGTTTATTATATCGAACGATGATGGTTCTCCAGCTTACTACTTGTTCTTTATCTATACCCAGTGCCGCCTCTCCATGATCTCCCACTTCTAAAACGGTTTTATGTTGTGACAAAGAAAAGAGTTTGCAGCTATTCTGTGACTAAAAACAGATCCTCGGAAAAAGCTTCTCATGCTATTTAACTTTCGCAACCAGCTAAGAGAGAAAAGTTTCACTTTCTACATTCCCGTATAACCTAGCTAAGAGAAATTTCCAAAGGTTTTTAAGTTTTCGACGGATTGTTTTCTGATGGATGTTTTTTCGTTGTAAAATCGTCGATAACAGTGTTTTTCGAGGATTTAAAAAATATATAATATATGATATTTAGTAACTTTTAACATAAAAAAATATCAAAACAATCACTATCTGTTATATAGTATACCCATTATATTCTCTCACAACTGTTACAATAAATCCCACTATTATATAAAAAAAATATTTCTTCTTTATTAAATTTCACATAAATACAACACAAACATAAATTCGCATGTTGGATGGAACCCTTGCTTATATTTTAAAATGGAGAAAAAATTATATAAGAATTTTCATTCATACAGGATTATCATTTTATAAATAAACACATCATCATCGGCTCTCGAGCTCTGCAATAACCATCACCAAATCTACAGCAGAGTCAGGCATCACCGAAATGCGACCTCTGCATCAACGCCCCAACTGGTCGACGACTCTCCACGGGGAGTGGCGGCACTTTTGGTTTTGATTCCCTTAGAAGAGAATAGAGGTTGACAGTGAATGTGAGTGTGAGAACGCAATTTCGAAAGAATGGGATCGCTTCGACTTTAGCTCTAGAGGCTGAAATGATTCTTTTGAGTACTCATGGCTAGATACTCACCATCTGTTACAATATATCTTATCTCGTCTCACAATCGTTATAATAAATTCCACTATCACAAAAAAAAAAAAAAAAAAAAAAATCAAATTTAATATAAATTTGACACACATAAATTCGCGTGTCGAATCAAACCATTTGAAACGAAAAGAGTACTATTAGTTTTGAGTTCATTTTAATTGTAGAACCTTTAAGAGTTTACCCCTGCCTATGGAATGGATGATTGCTTATAGACAGAGGACATCTAGCTAACCATATACACATTCACACATTTAAGCATATGTAAAGAATATGCTCTTGCCTCATCGTCAAAATTTATTCATTACTTTAAAGCATCCATAATGGTCCATCTGCTTGGAAATCCAATAACATGACGTGAAGAGCTCACTTGTAGAGGCTAAATGGTGAGAGAATTGTGCGAGAAAAAGAAAAAGGGAAATTTTTTGCAGAGAGGAGCAATACAGAAAGAAGGGTAGGGGATTGAGCCTCTCAATGGCTTGTGTTCTTTTCTTGTGATTAGATCTCTGGCTTGTGTTATGCGAAGAACCTATTGTCAGATCTAACAATTAATTTTTCAAATTAAATAGATTTTTCTAAGTTGTACGTGATGTTCGTAGGAATGACAATTAACGTAAAAATATGATGTCTCGTATAAGTTTTTTGTCTTTTAGTGGTAGTAGTTAGCACACCCTATACCAAACTGGGATGAGCCGAAACAAGTGTGCCGAGCTAGCTGAGTAGCCACACCCAAAGCTATAATGCTGCGTTTTGGTCTTTATAAATACAAGAGGAAACACAAACAATTGACAAACCAATCTCATCCAACAACATAGTGACACATAAACTTATCGAATATTCGATCGATCAAAAAGAAATAACAATGGCCGTCGGCTCATCAATCCTCTTTAAGCTGGTTGCAGTGGCGGTTGCGTACATGGTGGTTTCAGCCCCATATGTGGCGGGGATCGAATGTAAACAAGTTGAAACAGGGCTGCTCTCATGCCTCCCGTACCTAATCGCTGAAACCTCAGACCCGAGCGAAGGGTGTTGTAAAGGAGTCAAGACTATAAACATGGCTGCTACGACCAAAGACTTACGCAAAGGCGTCTGTAACTGCTTAAAGAGCTTTCTAACAAAGTACCCGGAAGTGAAAGATAAAAACGCCGGGGACCTTGCTGGCAAGTGTCATGCTGACCTTCCTTATAAAGTCAGCAGTGTAAGTGTGAGACAAGGAGATTGGTGGGTAAAAACCCTTTTCTGATTTCGTTTTATTGCTTGATTGAGGTACATTTCTAAGCATATAAATCTATGCTATATATAGGAAAACAAATTCTATGCGTTGCCTAACAAACACGTTTTTTTTCTTGGCCGGTGGAGATAAACAGTGGCCGGCGTTACTGTACAAACGTTTTTCTTGCTTTCCTTTGTAAAGATTATTAGCTAACATGCTCCCCCTAATCTTGACATGCCTCCAGATCACGAACACCCATCAACTGACGCATGGTTGCTAACTTAACACCTGACATTGCTTTTGTCAGTGTGTCAGCCCGTTGTTCTCCAGTGCTCACAAACTTCACCATAATCTGTCCTTTTTCCACACACTCTCTTATGAAGTGATATCGTGTCTCTATGTGCTTGCTGCGACCATGAAACACAGGATTCTTCATGAGGGATATGGCAGATTTGTTATCCACCAACAGGGTCACTGGCTTTGGCTCAGTTTTTGTCAGTTCACTAAGCATGTTCCGTAACCAAAGAGCGTGGCATGCTGCTGCTGTG
>LIEC01007633.1:0-10438 GCA_001925005.1 Drosera capensis
ATTAATGGTTTTTTTTTTTTTTTTTGGTCTGAAGAAATGAGTGTTGTGTTTGGCTGCACTGTTTATCCGTGATGGCTTGTTTGTTACAGGTTAACCTTGGAGTGACTCTACACATGTGAATGGGAGTTGTGGAACTAGACATGTTTAGTAGTCATTTTTGCCGTGATCATCACCCTGTGTGTGATCGGCCGTAAATAATTTTTGTGCAAGTATATCATGTAACAAAGCCCATTTGTATTTTCGAGATATTGAGACATCATTTTCATACCTATCTTAAGGCAATAGTCTTCAACGAGTATCATCTTCATTTGACGAGAGTATCTATAACTCTTTCATTCAGTGTACCATGTGTGCCTCTACAGATCATGAGTAACGATGTTCGTCATTTTTCCGTATGCGCATTGGTCGAAGCTATATTGTTATTTATTGGTCAGCGAAGTTCATGTTCTTGGCAAGTCTACTGCTTGATTAATAGTCTCTTTTCCTTCCCTCTAGGCTCTAGCATTGTGACTCCGATGGCAAGTAAAATTTATATGAGCTCGATCGCTGCATAGAGAGTTTTATTTTCTTTCTTCTTTTAATTTCTGATCAACTCCTAACCTGTATGTTCTGTAGTCGCTCTCATTGGTATTTGTTCTTCTGAACCTATAGGCTGACACTTACCAGAGCTATGGCCATTCCGAGAATGATGTATGTTAAAAAATTTATACTCTAATTTGAAAAATTTATATGATATGTTAATGAATGTACAAAATTAAATTTTAGTGTATTTTTATAACTAAAATCTGATAATATACAATCAAATTTTGTATTGATATGTGTGTCAGGTCAAAATGTTGTAATAATTTTGACCATCGTGTTATGATTTAGGGGAGACCCCAAGGGAGAAAAACCACACCTTAATCGGACCTGAATAAAATACACATGTGAATTGGGTCAATTATTAATCTAAAAGTTTAAGCTGATAGGTTATGAGTTATTCATATATATATATATATATATATATTTTTTTATTCTTCACGATCGATGTGGGTAAACATACTCGCATATATCCTCAATAATCTTCCCCTTATGTGTGAGTCCATTCACATAACCAGCTCCCCCTTAAACTTGAATCTATGGGCCTTTTCTACCCATATACTTGTACTGGATCACTTGCGTACCTAATCAACCTTCTTTGCGGACCAGCAACGCATCAGGGGATCCTTCAACCTGTGCACCTAGACCCATCAATCTAGCCTAACGAACCATGGGCTCTGATACCACTTGATGGGAGATAGGGCACAAGAAAATACGGAATAAATCATCTTCCACTTGTATTAATCTGTTGTGAAGTAAACGAAGTAGAGTAAAAAACAATAAAGATGCAAAGACACGATTTTTACGTGGAAAACTCCTCGATGTAAGGAGCCACAAGGTCGAAACTCACTTCCAAGCTCCACTATCAACAAAATAATAGGTACACAAGATTCTCTCTAGATAATACTAGAGGTAATTGCGATTATAGCCAATCGTCATGACACAACACAATTCAGTAAAACACACCAGCCCAAAACGTCACACATCTGTAGCCTGATTTCAGACCATAATAACTCAGTCAATATAAGTCCAAACGACACATCGTTATTTTCTAATCGAATATTGATGAGTTAGAAAAACGCTCATCAAATTTCACCTCGATTCGACACTGGATCAACCTCCGTTCGACAATTGGAAGTCAATTATAATGACTAGTAACTCAATCCAAAAGTGTTGTACACCACCACTGGCTAGATGTATGATTTATGTTCTCTGTTTCTACTATCCTACTGGTTTGCTGTGAAGATAAGGAACTTCCTCTTGGCGTGATGAAACCAAAAACCAAGGCTGTCGATGTTTTTCCTTTTCTCTGATCTCGCATGACTCTCCAATCACAAAAATACTTGAACCCAAAAATATCTTCTGTTTATATTTTTGATGACAAAATAATCTAACCCAATAAATTAGCGCTTCTCTATATAATTACATATGGGTTACCCTAACGGGCTTTCTCCACATAGGAGTGAACCCGACCCAATAAATCTTTCCCTCACAACGAAGTAAAGGAACATGTTATTTCTTCAATCGAACGACATACCTCAACTTTGTGTCTTGGCAATTGTTGGGACTCAAGATATGGTGATCCCATGGGATATTGGCCCAATGAAAGATCCAACACCATTAAACCAAGAGCCTTTTAGAGAAGGCTAAGTGACATCTCATGGATAGCCAAGTCCCATCCCCTCTAAGGTGGTGAGAAGTGTCCATCATGCGAAAAAGTGAATAGAATCTTATAAATATCCTCATTTATTATCCATAAAGGTAAGCTCTCTTTGGACCCTAACTCTACCATTTCAGTCACTGCAGCCGTTATCGAACAAGTATTGATTTAGGCATCGGAGCCGGTTTCCGAGGATTTCACCTCGGGCCTAACTAACCGAGGTTGTTGTTTTTTCTATGTGTAGGTTTTTGTATCTGGACCAATCCCAAATCAACCGATCCAACAGACCTCTGTTTGGGCGAGAGAAGCTCAGGCCCGACTTTCGAACTCGGACCTGACATTCCGGACTTTGGCACAAGCAGTTTGACGCTCACCGTGGGGCCTAGGTCCAATGACATGAAGTCGTCAGAGTACTCGAGATCAGACACAGCAAGCCCGTAGCGATGACCAGCAAAGACCATCCGGACTCCCAGACCCGGATTAGGCAGCGGGACCAGGAGAAAGCGCGGCAGAGATTGTTGAGATGTACAAGCAGCCCCGACTTCAAATGGAGAAGCGCACCACGACTATCATGAGAACGATGACCGACTTGCTGAACAAAAGGCTGCCCCGTCTCAGGTCGGAGCAAGACCTAGTGTTCAACCCGAGTTGGTCCCCCTATTCGGAACCAACGCAGGATGGTACTCCAAGCCGACCTTAGGCATCACCTGAACCGATATATGGTTCCGTAAGAGAGATAGAGGGAATCCACACACACTCAATCCCACTTAATCCCCCCTGTGGAGGACCTAGGAAGTCCCCTGAACACAAGGTCGACTAGGAATCGTCCTCGAGAAGAGCCAAAAAGGGTAGAGGCAACTCCAGACCTCACCCTGGAGTTGCAGGAAAGGATCGAAGAAATGCCTTGAGACCCGAAGTATGAAGTTGGACTAAGGATGAAGACATCCTTTACTCCCGAAATCAACAGAGAGGTCCCGTATGACAAGTTCAAGATGCCCGCACAGAATCTTACGACGGCACAAGGGACCTCTATGAACCTGTCAGGGGCATCAGATGGCATCATCTGTAAGGCTTTTCTAATCTCATTCAAGGAACCATCTTGGGTGTAGTTCAATGGGCTCTTCTCCTCTAGCTAAATCGTTCACTGCCAAGTTTATCAACAGCCGAAGGATGTAGTTGACCTCTGAACAGCTCTATGTCGTAAAGGAGTCCAAACGGGATAATAGGGAGATCAACCCCTAGTGGACCTTAGGGTAGTCATAGCTCAATGCTACCTCCGCTTCAAGTTCCCGACTCCAAATGGGGAAGGCCAGATGAAAGAAAGTCAAAAGGAGTCCCGATGTTGGTATGACGCCATACTCAAACAAAAGGCGGGCACGGGACGAGAAACCTTTCCTTTGTACCTTGATCCCCAAGGTCGAGCTAAGGGACCAGAACCGATGGAGGCGGCGGATGTCGTCTCCATTGACCAAACTGTTCGCATTTGTTCTGAGTTGAAGGAGCCGACCCGAAAAGAATTGATCCAGTTCTTAAGGAACAACTAAGACATCTTTGCCTGGGGACCCGAAGACATTCCAGGGATCAGCTCAAAAGTCATAGTGCACCAGCTCTCGGTCGATCCTAAGGCTCGATCTATCAAAAAAAAAAAAAAGAAGGTTCGCACCTGAGAAGAATAAGGCCATCACCGAGGAGGTAAGCAAACTCCTTGGCGCCGACTTCGTGAGAGAGGTCTCGTACCCCAATTGGTTAGCAAATGTGATCATGGTAAAGAAGGCAAACGGAAAGTGAAGGATGTGCATCTATTTTACCAGTCTAAACAAGGTTTGCCGGAAAGACTGCTACCCTCTGCCCCGAATTGACCAAGTAGTGGATGCCACCTTCGGATACGATCTCTTGTCCTTCATGGACGCATTTTTGGGTTACAATCAGATCCAAATGGTGCCTGAAAATAGCGTGAAGGGTTCCTTAATCACTAAGGGAGGGACCTACTAGTATAGGATCATGCTATTCGGACTCAAGAACGCTAGGGCTACCTATGAGAGTTTGGGAAATAAGGCTTTCAAGCCATTGCTGAGAAGGATCATGGAGATGTATGTGGATGACATGTTGGCCAAGTCCCTGAAGTCGACAACCCACGCCGCCGAATTAGGGAAGACGTTGCAGGTCCTCATGAAGTATAACATACGCCTCAACCTAGCAAGGAACATGATCACAAGCTGGGGCCTTGAAGCCAACCCAGCAAAGGTTCAAGCCATCCTAGACATGAACCCCCCATGCACCAAAAAGAAAGTCCAGAAGCTAACGGAATACCTAGCAACACTCGGGATATTCATCTCTTTGGCTCAGACCTGGCGTTCTTCAAAGTACGAAGAAGTGCCACTGCGGGCCTGAAGTGGACCCCAACTTGCCAAAAAGCCTTCGAAGAACTCAAAAGCTATCTTGAAAAAATACCCTTGTTGTCAAAACCAAAGAACGGGGAAGATTTGTTGATCTACCATGCCGCCTCGGGCGACACCTTCTCGATAGTCCTACTCAGGGTGGAAGGAAGCAAGCAAATATCAATCTACTACGTAAGCAAGGCGTTACATGATGTTGAGACTAGGTATCCATGAATAGAAAAGTTGGCCCTAGCACTAGTAAGTGTGTCAAGGAAGCTTCGTCCTTATTTTCAAGCACACCCAATTATAATAGTGATCGACCAGCCTCTAAGGAAAGTCTTGCACAAGCCTGGGAGAAAGATTAATCAAACGGTCCATCCAGTTGAGCGAGTAGCATCTGAGTTATAAACCTAAAACTGCAATCAAGGTATAAGCTTTAGCCAATTTCCTAATTAAGTGTTGGTTTTCCGATGGCCAGATCTCAGAAACTCGGGAAGATCGAGTGAGGAAGACAAGCCATGGAAGATTTAAACTAACCTATCATCAAACGCAAGGGGAGCAGGAGCAGGGGCACTCTTGATCATTGTGCTTCATCTTTCAATGATAGGTTGTCACAATACAACACATAATGGTCTTGTTTGAACCCCAAATCTTGAATGAATCTCTTCATTCAAAGCATCTATTTGCACGCTTCGGTAGCTATGATAAACTCTGCTTATATTGTAGAAAGTGCAACATATTTTTACAACCTTGACTATCAAGAAACAGCTCCCCCTGAGAAAGTCATCAAATAACCTGAAGTACACTTTCGACTGTCGACATCTACCGTCTAATCTGAATATGTGTAACCAACCAATGATGGTTTATCATTTTCAAAACAAAGTTTGAGTTTTGAAGTACTTTGAAGATATCTCAATATCCACTTCACTACTTCCCAATGAGCTTTCCCTGGATTTGACAGAAAATGACTCACAACGCCAACTGCATATGCAATGTCTAATCTTGAACACACCATCGCATACATCAAGCTACCAATCGGTGAAGCGTAAGGAACTCGTGACATGTATACTCTGTCATCATCTATAGAAGGACTGTGATCAACACTCTACTTAAAGTGTGAAACAATAGGAGACCTTATCACTTTAGCATTTCCCATGCTGAACTTCTGAAGTACTTTCTCAATATACTTCTTTTGTGATATCCACAGCTTCTTGGTATCTTTATCTCGATCAATCCTGATACTAAGGATCTTCTTTTCTGGCCTTATATCCTTCATAGCAAAGGACACACTCAACTGCTTCTTCAACCTATCAATATGAGAAGCGTTCTTGTCAATAATCAACATATATAAGCAGAATAACAAAGTCATCAGCTGAAAATCTCTGCACAAACACACAATGGTTGTCTTTGGTCTTCCTATACTAGTGCAGCTTCATAACAGACTTAAACTTCTTGTACCATTGTCTTTGCGCTTGCTTCAACTCTTTCTCAATCTACAGACGTAGTCCTCTTTCCCATTAGCAATAAAATCCTCTGGTTGCTCCATGTATATCTCTTCCTGCAAATCAACATGCAAGAAGATAGTGACATCCATCTACTCAGTATCAAAATCTAGACTAGCTACTAGGCCTACAACCAGACAAACAGATGACAACTTCACAACTGGAGAGAATATCTCTTCAAAATCAATCCCCTTTCTCTGAGTGAACCCGTTAACAACTAATTTGGCTTTGTAACATGTCTCTAAAGTTAGCTCTTCATGCTTCAACCTGAATGCCCATTTATTTTTCTAGGACTTTCTACCTTTAGGTAGCTTCACTAAGTTGAATGTATGACTATCGTGGAGCGACTTCATCTCATCCTGCATGGTCTCAAGTCATTTACTTTGACACTCATCATCTAAGGCCTCTGAATAGGATTCCGCTTCATCTGCATTAGTCACTATCACATACTGATATGGAGGATATTTGATAGACAGTTTCAGATCTCTAGCTGACCCACGGAGCTGAACATCCTGTAGAGAAATTTACGAAACGTCTACTGAAATCTTTGGTTCAGGAATGACATCATCAATATCTACCGGATCTGGGACATTTGTCTCTTCTTGATCAACCTGTCACCTTCCTCAACTTGTATGGGCACATGCGCATGAGGAATTGAATCAAAACTAATCAATTCTTCATTAACTTGTGGCGCTGATATCTCTGATTTCTCAATGTCCCGAATAGTCTGATCTTTCATGAACACAAAATCCCTGCTTCTTACAAGTTTCTTCTCAACTGGATCATAAAACTTGTGGCCGAACTCATCTTTCTCATAACCGATGAATATACACTATCGAGATTTCACATTGAGTTTTGATCACTCATACTTTGGTATATAAAAAAATGCTTTGCACCCAAAGACACGCAAGTGATCATACGAGATAACTCTCCCTGTCCAAACTAGATCAAGAACATCAAGATCCAAAGGAATACTAGGAGTAAGGTTAATAACATGAACAACGACATTCAAAGCCTCACCCCAAAAAGATGTCGATAGCTATGCATGTGAAAGTGAACATCTCACCCACCCTTTTAACAAGTGCCTATATTCATTCTCTCAGGTAACCCATTCAACTGAGGCATCTTAGGAGGCATCTTTTGATGTCTGATATCCTGCTGGTTGCAATACTCATCAAAAAAACCATAGTACTCTCTCCCATTATCAGTTCTGATGCATTTAAGCTTTCTCCCTGTTTGCCTCTCAAACAAAGTATGAAACTGTTTAAACACATCTAACACTTAGTCTTTAAGTTTTAAGATGTAAACCCATATTTTCCTTGAGCAATAATCTATGAAGGTAACGAAATAAAGAGACCCTCCAAGTATTTTCGTCTTCAAAGGACCATAAACATCAGAAAAAATCAAATCTAGAGTACCTGACTTTCTAGAAGGAGGAGAACTCTTAAAAGAAACTCTGTTTTGCTTTCCTGTTAAGCAATGAGCATAACTCTTCAACGCTGGATTTTTCAAACCTGGAAGGAGTTTTTTCTTGGTCAAAACGGACAATCCCTTCTCACTGATATGACTATGTCTTCTTTACCATAACTCTGCTTTCTCTTCCTCATCAACTGCAGAAATTTGCTTTTATGATGCACAAAGAAGAGTTTTTGGTTTCTCTAGCCATAACCAAAGAACCATTAGTGAGCTTCCATTGACTATCATTGAAGGTGTTGCAAAATCCTTCATCATCCAGCTTACGTGTGGAAATCAAATTCAAACGAATATTAGGAATGTGTCTGACATCATGCAATACTAATCTCGTGCCGTTACTGGTCTCTAAGCATACACACCCAATGCTTACAACTGCTACCAGTCCATTATTTTTCTTTTTCATAGGAGCGTAGTCATTTATCTTGTAACATATGAAGAAATCCCTACGAGATATAGCATGAACTTATGCACCCCTGTTAATCACCCAACTGATCTCATGACACAATTTACGAGATCACCATCAAACACAAACAGAAAACCATCAAAAACTGTCATAACTGGATCATCTTTCTTATCTGTCTTAGAGTTCTTCTTTTTGTTCTGCTTATTCAACTCTCTCTTCACAATACGACAGAATCTCTTAAGATGACCTTTCTGATGAAAATGATGAAATTCAACATTTGTATACTTGTTGGACACACCTCTACTTTTACTTCAGATCATATCTCTGTTTATCAAACCACAACTGTTGTTTCTACCTTTGTTCTCAACAACCGAGGCATCCTGATGCGAAGAAGTCCCCTGTGTTTTTCTTCTCATCTCTTTATTCAGAATAATACTGTTGACAAGATCCATGGTAATAGTATCATCCGGAGTAGAATTAGACAACGAAATTCGAAAAATTTTCCAAGAGTCAGGTAGAGTGCCGAGTAACCATAAAGCTTCGACCTCATCATCAAATGTGATCTAAGCCCCAAATGTTAGGTTTGTGGTTATATATTATTCGAATTAGAATGGAGATTCGTGATAAGGGGAAGAATAGTGATTCGAAATGAGATTCCAACATCTATTTCAGCATATAAGGATATCCTTTTTTTTTTTTTTTTGGTATTTTGAATATTTGAGTAACGCAAACATTGGTGAGAATCCAATGCCCCGAAAACCTAAGGGTTCCTCCGCAAGGTTCGTCCACGGAGGGTGAGTCAGGGCCTAAGATCAGGCCGAAAGGCGTAGTCGATGGACAACAGGTTAATAGACGCAATTCCAATTCTGACCAAAGATCTATAGCAAGATTCCTAATCAGAGTGTTAATCTTTGATTTCCAGACTATGCAGTTTTCCACGCATTTGATAACTAAAAGGTGACCAATTAACTAACCAAAAAGATTACTTACTAGAAATAGTCTTTCATATATAACATACATATGGTAATTCGAATCATTCAACATGGTAATTCGAACCATTCAACATAATCATTCTATTCGTACTTGTTTTCATTATTCAACACAAGTCAAACCAAGTGCGACATCGACTCTGATATCACTTTTTATTATTCAGGAAAGAGTTCAAGGGAGGAAATCACACTCTAACCGGATCTGAGTAGAATATACATATGAATTGTATCCAATTGTTAACTCCAAAGGTTAATCTGATGGGTTATACATTTTTCACATATATATGTATATTAGGTTTTTTTTCATGGTCAATACGAATAAATCTACTCATATATATTCTTAACACATCGGCGCATCAATTAGCATATACGTGCTTAATTCTGCTAGCTTCATTGGTCACAATTTTCTGTTATTCTTAAGAAATATTGACCCGTAATCTAATATATAAAGGTCAGGAAAATGAGTTGCTTACTGTGGAGGTAACTCATATTAGCTTTCACATTGTGCATGTGAAGAATTGAGTATACATTGTGCATGGTAATATTGATGTCGACTTTCTATAAGTTGATGAAAAAGCAAAGCTACCTATTCTGTACACATATAAATTCCTATCAGTATCATGAAAGTACTATAGTTACATACCACAATAATTAATCACTATTACTGTATTTTTCAAGTCGATCACACTTTTTTCTTATCGTAGGGTTGAAAATAAATATGTGAAAAAAAGAAAAGGAAAGGAAATTAGATGAGGGGAGAAATGGGATCGGTGGGTGGGTAAGAGAATGGAAAATGCATGTGACCACGAAAATGACTTGTACTTAACCATGTATATTCTCATTTGTAAAACAACTGGTCAACCTTTACTTTCTTTTTACAAATAACCTTAGCATGCATATATAATTTCTTCCGTCGTCCTTTAGTGATTGTAAAGTTATGTGATATAGATATTAAAATCTACAAAGACCATCCAAGTAAGAATTGATCAAACTTGTATTAACAAGAAACATTGTCCTCAACACCATGTAATAAGATTGTAACAAGATTCTATTTAAAAAAAAAAAAACCAAGATTGTAATAAGATTGATATATATTGGGTAATTTTTTTATTTTTAAGGTTGGTATCCTTCCTAGAAAAAGGTCTATTTCATATTCACTACTCGTTCTTTGTCATATTTAATTGTTATGTATGTTGCTTGAATTGCGACATTTGAGATCGGTATCAATTGTCACTTGGTTGGTTTTTTCTTGTGTTATTTTCGCTTCTTTCCTATTTTTCCTCTGTTCACTATTGAGACCTTAGGACCTGTTTGATAACCGTTCAGCTTTCTGTTTTTTTATTTCATGTTTTCGTTCTATTGCCTAATGAAACAAAAATATATGTTATTGGTTTTATTTTTCAAATCGATAAAACGAAACAGAGATTAAAAAGGAAGGGGGGGGGGGGGGGGGG
>LIEC01007634.1:0-14788 GCA_001925005.1 Drosera capensis
CTATTATATATAATGTTACACAAAACATCCAAATGACAAACCATTCGAATGACCAAAGGATATTTATGTTATTTTAAATTTTTTAAGAGACAATCAGGTAGTTCCATATAATTTAATTTAAAAGAATATTTATGAAATTAATTTTAAGTATTTGATTATGAATTGAACGATCGAGATTAAATGTGAAATTCTTTTAAAGATACTCTCCTCACAAAAATAGAAAATAAATAAAAAAGATCTTACCAACTCATGTATAATTTTTTATGAGATGAAAATAATCATTCGTTATAATAAAACTAAAAGTTTTTTTATACAATCATTGATGAAAAAAAAGTTAATAATTATATCATTATTCATCTAAGCACAATGATTACTATATTATGTGAAAACTATTTTCTTTTATGACTCGATATTTTAATGGATCTTTAGTCCTTTGTTATAATATAAATTCTTACCTAAAATTGACTTTGTATGTTACATATAAACAATGCATAGAATTACTAATATATAGCTTAAAAATTTAGATTAATTTAAAAATGTTGAAATTTTAATGAAAAATTATCACATTATATTTGGAACATGATATATGATCTGAATTTAGTTATGAAAAAAATATAAGACTACCTAAGTTTAAAATCTCTTAAATGACTCGATAATTAATATTTTAGTTAATCTAATACTATTTTAATCTATTATATTTTTAATCTATAAATGAGATAGCATGACAGAGTATTTGCATCGTATTAAAGCCATTAAAGCACAAATTGGGTAAGTCCATATAATTTAAATTTTAAAAATATTTATCTAATTAATTCTCTGTGTTTGATTAAACGATGAACGGTTGAGATTAAATGTTAATTTTTTATTAAAGATCTTTTATTAAAAAAGTTAAAAAGATCCTGCAAGTTACTTTTGGGATGAAAATAATCACCCGCTTTAATAAAACTAATTTTTTTTTATAATTACTTTATTAAACAAAAAATTAACATATATTAATTATTAATCATCTAACTACAATGATAACTATATTATATGAAAACTGTATTTTATTTTATTTATGAGTTGATATTTATAATAGATCTTTAATTTTTTGAATTCTATCATACCGTACAGTGCATGGATCAAGTCATTGGTTAGTAGAGTTTTCATTGCGAGGATGCACAAGAGTATTATGCTTTTTAGCATTTCTAGTCTTAACCAATTGTGTTTCTGTTCGAAATCCGTTATCGATCACCAATAGCCACCAAAACGTAGGCTTATCAGTTGGCAGGGTTCGCTCAGCTCCGAGGCGATTCATAACCGTAAGCATTTCTCTACTAGCTAGCTCGTTGATTCTTCGTATTCGGAGGCGTGGTATCATATATCATCGACCTACCCCATAATTCTCTTTTGTAATCTGTGGATTTGTTGGGTTTGTTAGTTGAACATTCATTGCACACCTCGTGTTGGATGAAATTCCTCTTGAGAGCAGTTCTCCTGCTATTTTTTGCTTCATTCCTGGTATATGATGGTTAGTAATTGTAAAAAACTAAGTGGGCTATGGGTTATGTCAATCATTCCTGGTGTATGATGGTTCGAACTGCTCTGAGAGCAGTGCCAGGAACGCTCAGCGGCATACACATCTGGTACCAATCAGGCTACCAAACGTTTTAGTCGTAGATTTTAAAAACTTTTGCTTGCCAATTGAACTCTTTGGTATCTTGTTCGTGCTGCTCCAAATACAAATATATAGATTGAAAATTTAAATCAATTCATCCATAAATGTCAAAATTTTAATGAAAGATCAAATTATATCAGAAATATGATATATGATCTGAATTGAGTTATACTAAAATCATAAGACGATTTATAAGTTCAAAATGTTTTAAATGATATAGATATAAATTACACTTATATTTTAAGTAATGTAATGTTATTTTTTTCTATCATGGTTTTTTACCGTGCTACGCACGGATTAGTAATTTAATGTATATAATTATACGAAAAATTCAGATCGCAAACCATCTAAATGGAAAACGGTCTGATATTCAACATGGCATGCCAGGCATTTGCGTAGTTTTAAAATTTTTAAAGGATAATTATGTAATTCGTATAATTTAAATTAAAAAAATCTTTATCGAATTAATTCTAATCATGAGTTAAAAGGTCAAGATTAATTGTAAGAATTTTTAAAAATTCTCTTCTAGAAAAAACAATATCCTAACAACTTATGAACAATTATATAGGAGATGAAAATATTTTTTTTAAAAATGATTTTATAAAATTTAAAGGGAAATTCCCAAAAATTACAAAAAAAAACCCAAAATATTTTCCAACACATACAATAAGGAAAAATAATTCCAATTACATATGATTTTAAGTTGTACGAAACAACAATCAAATCTGCACTCATCAAACCTTCGGACGCACTATTTGACATCATATAGAAGCACTATTTTAAATCAAATACAACACAAACACATCAAAATCCATAAATCCGAATCAACCTGAAAAGATACAAACCTACAAACCTGCAAGATACTCATTCTCAACAAACCACTCGAAGAATCATTGTCTGAAAGAAACAAACAGTGTGTCTGTTCAAAGTGAAACAATACGTCTATTCAATTTGAAACAGAACGTCGGTTAAACTTGTGTTAACATAAAGAAAGAAAGAGTTTTGTCTAACAATTTAAACAACAAACACTATCAGATCTTTATTTAAGACAAGCATTGCCTCTAATTTTAGATGTTTGTGCAGCATCTGATCGACCTTTGAAACTTCAACTGTAGCATCCCCCATCTGTATACAGAAAAAGCCTTGCACTTGTTACAGTTCAAATAAAGAATAAGAAACCTTCCACAATTTAATTTGTCATGCTATCTTGGGCATGAAACTAACCTTCTAAGGTGGGTTATCATCAGATTCCATGATATCAACTAGATCTGGTTCTACGATATCAACATTGTCCAACTCAACATCAGATTCCATGATCTCATCCTCGTAGTCATCATCAAGTTTTTTCACACCAGCAGCCCCATAAGAGTTCGAACCATTATTTCCATGCCGATTACTCCTTAAATGAATCCAATATAGACCATTATTTTCATTCGTCTATACTGTTACAAACAATATGTTTGAACATTTATTAAACCTTCAGGAGCACTGTTTGACACAATACAAACGCACTGTTGTTGTGGAAATACTCCTTTATTTAGCACAAACCAAAAAAAAAAAATATTACCTTCATCGATCACAAACACACACATATATGCTCTTTTGATTTTGGTTTTGGTTCTAGTGATTGGCGCTCTTGTGCACTGTGAGATTTGTATAGGGTGATTTCTGTGTTGTCGGTGTTTTTGTTTTGTGTTGATGAGAGGTTTAAGGATGGGAGAAGAGGTGAAGGTGAAGGAGATGATGATGGTGGAACATAGGGCGGGATGACAGTGACAGGAGAGGAGATGGCGATCGCGGAGTAGGTGGAGGGAGAGAGAAAGGGGAAAGTTGGTATAATATCAAATTATAGTTTTGGGAGATTTTTTTTTTTCATGTTGTATGTTTTGAGAATATTTTTGAGAAAATTATATTGTAGGATAATTTACTGAAATTTATAAGATCTAATTATTTTTGTTTTAGAATTTGTACATATGATGCTAAGGTTCTATTTATTTATTTATTCATATTTTTATCAAATAATTAGGTTAGATTTGAATTGCATGATAAGGTATTTGGGTCGTTTTAAAATCTTTAAAGCATAATCATGTAATTCTATGTAATTTAAATTAAAGTAATCTTTATCTAATTAAATCTTTGTTTTCGAGATGAATGATTAAAATTAAATGTTAAAATTTTATAAAGATCCTCTATTAAAAAAATCATATAAATTATTTTTAAGATAAAAATAATCCACAATTATCATAAAACTAAAAGATTTTTTTATATAAGTTTTAAACAAAAAATTAACAATTATAACTAATATTGATGATTAATCATCTAAATATAATGATATCTATATTATACAAAAATTATATTATATTATATTTTATATATTGATATTTATAGTAGATTTTTAATTTTTTGATTCTATCCTACCGTGCACCAACAATGTCCTTGTCCTTGGCATACCTAATGTATAGTTTTACGAGAAGTAAGAACAAACAAGGATAGTGATTCCTCGACCACAACACAACCATTCTCTTCCGGCACCTTCGACCATGGCCAGCGGATGAACTCCCCGACACAGAGGATACTAATTCTTGCCGATTGTCCAACCTGGTTCACTTTCTACCTACTCTTTTTGTTTTCACCTTCATGTTCTTTTTCTGGGTATCTGTATAAATTTCTTGGTTCGAACAGTTTGTTTATAAAGATTTGAATCTCAGGTGTATAACAACATAATGGATACTGCGAGTTTCTCGTTGCAATCGACATGGGTTTGTGGACGGAGCTTGCTGTCGCAGCGGTTGAATCCTTGTGGGCTGTTCCTTATCAGTTCTGCTGTTAGGGTAAGTTGCTGACAAAAGGTCTGATGGTACCCTTTTGTACATTGGTATAGAGCTCGACTTGATTCCACTTAATCGAGGTATGGGTCCCGTTTAGAGCAGGGGTTCTCGGATTGAGATCTGTAAGGGGAAGAACTGGGGATGATGTGTTTGTATGGATTGGTTAGGTTAGTATGTAGTTGGATTTATGATAGGGTTTATAGACTTGTAGAATTGTTTTGGTTGAGTTCGCATTGGGTTATTATTCTTGAAGTGGGGACCGAATTGAGAGTCATATCATAATAGCGTTGGAGTGAGAACAGCAAAGCGATTGTGTCTTGGTGATCGGGTGCCAGAACTGATGTCGTGAGGGGATCAAGAATGGGGTGATGGTACATTGGCGATGCTGGTCGGGCATGGTTGTGCAGCCTGTGCTTGTCATTGGATGGGGTGGCATTGGGTATTGCGCTTGGCTGATAATTTCGGCGCAGGAATGTTGGTGTATTATATATGCTAATTTTGTCAGTTCCTTTTTTCTTAACATAAAACCATATATTATAATTAGGAACTGTCACTAATATGCTTCTTGTAACTCCGGAACACATGCAAGATAATAGAGCTCAATCGACTTATGGTTTTTCTGAATTGGGTTTTCCCATATCCATTAGCTTCATGCAAAGCTGTTTAATGATGGCATAAAGTGCAACTTGCAAGCATAGAGATTTGAAACTTGTGCGAGACTGTAAGTGAGCTGATTTTTGTGTTGTATTTGATTATTTCCAACAAATGAAGTTATTGTTGGCATTATGTGAATGTGCAGAATGTGGGTGTTCGTCGGTTGAAGTCTTACTGCAAGCTTAATAAACAGCAGTCTTTAGTTCCAAGTACTGTCGAGAAGTAAGCTACTGAAATTTTTCCCATACTGCTACTTATGTTTATGGGGTGAACATTTGAATGTTGTCCTACGCATACCACAGACTTGTAGTTATTGCCTTATTCATTTAGAAGCTTTTGTTATTGCAAAGGATAGCTTGTGACTTGCTGTATTCGCTTGCCTTCTGATATTCAGAAAGGTGGTAAAAAAGCCAGGGAAGATAGAACACCATCTCTGGAAGAAAAGATATTCAACGGGCTCCGGGACTAAGGCACTTGATCTCATTCGAATTGTAAGTTGATATTATCCTATTTCTCCAAGTTTGTTTTGCTGAAACAAATGGAGAAATTGCGGTTTACATTTGTACTTGGAATCTGGGAAGAGCTTATGCTTTATAAAGCTGAACAAATGAAATGAAATCTTGAAACATGATTGGATCTGATTTAAAAAGGAGAAATGGAATTACAATGTCATTCATCTTCGAGTTGTGGGGTTAGCCGATCCCATATTTTCTTGTGCTATTCTTATGGATGAGAACATTGCATGTCTTGGCCTAACAATACAGAGAATAATGCACTGATGACTACATCAGTCATGGGGTGGTTCTCTATTCTAGTAGTTGTTTTACATACCGAATTGTTCTATGGCTTGCCATTGCTCCACTGTCAACTGGGAGTCATTTGAATTCTGCCCCTGGCACTTTCGCACTTTAATACTTGGAGCTTCTTTGGAGAAGGCCACTCTGTCCATTTATCTGTCAACCAACAAATTTGCTGTTTCTTCAGTGGCTTCTGGAAATCACATTTCATGTCATTCGCATTGCTGTTTTTTGCTCTCTTTTTTTTTCTGGCATGAGATCAACTTTATCCTTTGCTGCTTGTCTTCAAACAAATATCTCAAACTATTTTTGTTGTCTCCTTTGATTGTGCCTGAAGTCTTGCAAGTATTAGCATTTGCTTCGTCAAAGTTGCCCTGAATCAGTTGGATTGGATCATCAGTCTGCCGTACGGAATAGCATTTAGCAGCATAGCCTTATGTTCCTATGATGATGATGCTGACACCACGGTGTCACATGGTCTGACTTTTTCGACATGGTCCCGGATTTTAGGGATTCCTGATCACAATGTGGAGATGGAGAGCATGTAGTTTCCATAACATGGTAAATAATTGTTTTGCATCCCTTATGATGCAGGTTTCCGAACAACCCAACGTGAAAGAGGCTGTTTATGGAGCTCTAGATAAATGGGTAGCTTGGGAGCTGGAGTTCCCATTGATAGCAGCTGCCAAGGCATTGAAGATTCTGAAGAAGCGGAACCAGTGGATACGTGTAATACAAGTAAGCTTTACTCTTCCTGCTTGTTGAACTCTTTGTACTTTAATGGTCATATCTGTCAAACCCATGGTCATCTTGGCTGCTTCATTCATAACATTGTTCTGGTCTGTCGTTCATGTATGTAGATATCTCTAGATGGCTGAAGATTCTTACTTAAATATAGAATCCACGTTTGGTTTGATTAAAAATAAATAAAAATAGAATCCACATTCGATAGAATCCCTTCAGTCTTCAAAACTAGAGATGGTAGCATCAACATTGGTCGTATAGATAGGTGAAAATCCCTGTTTTAATTAACTTGTTTCACTGTGGTGTGTAATGGACCAAGTCTAACAGGCTGTTTGTGCCGGTATGCATGCTAAAATGATCCATGGTGTTACTCTGCAAAACCAAAAGAAGAAAGATGTCTATCTCTATGGAAACTGCATGTCACAGTATTTTGTATTGATCACTCATTGTTTCAGGTGTCCAAGTGGATGCTAAGCAAAGGTCAAGGAGCTACAATGACAACTTATGACACCCTCCTGTTGGCATTTGATATGGAAAGTAGGATCGACGAGGCAGCTTCTTTGTGGAACATGATTTTGCTTACACATAGACATTCTGTTTCGAAGCGATTGTTCTCTAGGATGATCGCATTATATGATCATCATAGGATTACTGAAAAAATTGTTGAGGTACTTCTTCGGTTTTTTAGCTCTGAAGAACAATCAGCATATATCCATACAAGGGTATTGTATGGTGCTAACAAGCGAGCGTTCATCTTTGAAATCCAGGTGTTTGGCGATATGGAAGAGCTAGGCGTGAAGCCAGACGAAGACACTGTGAGAAGGATTGCACGTGCATTCGACGAACTCGGTCAGGCCTTTAAGAAGGAATTGGTTATTAGAAGATATGGTTTGAAATGGAAGTATATCCATTTCAACGGCGAACGTGTTAGAGTGAGATCACGTCCTTGGGAGGATTAAAAATTTCGCTCAGCTATTATATATACCCTGATACTCACCTAGGGATTCGTGGGCTCAGAAGCTGGCTCTTGTCCGAGGTTAAATTATCAGAAATCTTGGAAAGCAGGTCATCGAACTGCCCCTATTTTGCTGGCTGTCCGCAATCAAACAATTGCAGCGGCAGATTAGCGGTTCTCCTGGGGCCGTAAATGTAATTAGTAGAACGGGGAGCATGCTGTATAATTATTTGGATGCTCAATTGATGCGTACAAAATTTTAAGAGATGGTAGAGGTCGTGGAATATAATCATTGTAGTATTTGTCATGGTAAGATTTCGAAATTGAATCTGCTTCGTTTAGAATGTTATTCATCTGTATTCACTTGCCACTGTATTGTTAAACTTACGGAACAAGTGAAACTCGGATGAATTCGAATTCTTGTCCATCAATCCATGCTATCTATAGAAAATTCCAAAACCTTAACGTCGAAGGAGCAAACAGAGCTACGCTTCGAAATCTGATCAACACTAGCTACCTAGACCGCGGAGACAACCATCGGACTTCTAACGCTATGGATACCGTCACTCCAGGTATACCATCCAAAACTATACTTGTCTGTGCTGTTCCCTCCATTGTTGACAACATCTTTTCTTGCTTCTACTGTGACACTAAAACTTCTTTGCTCCCCTACATTATCGAACTCTAGCTTACTCGGCCTCAAACCAACCTTGTATCCCATTGGGTGCTTCACGGAAGCAGTATACACGCTATTTGGTCCACTAGCGTTAGTCACAGTCCGGTTCACTGTCACTGTTCCTTGGAACTTGCCAATGGCGAGGGACGGGTAGTTCAGGTCATACGTTTCAGGTAAATGTTTTGGACACTTGAAGGACTTGTCAAAGTTTTTGAACTTCCACTGCATAATACACATAGATGTATAACAACAACAACAAACTACATAATTTCGTCAACAGACAACATCCAGGAAGGACAAAGCTAGACGCAATCTTACCATAACAACGGAATAGATGTATACAAAATGCTACACTCACTGTCCCAAAATGAATAAAATATTTTATTTTTTATTATTCAATGCGTATGTTCAGGAGTTTTTGTTGTTCGTCTTACCGATAAAAAAAAATTACCTCATTGACTTAAGATTAAACTATACAAATTAAAATATCATTAATATTTTACGAAAATAACATTTGATCATCCGTAATTATTATCAAAGTTTATCTTAACAAATCCTTAAATAAAACTATTATATTTATCGTGGGTTTACACCGTTGGAATGGGAAAGGCCATACCTTCCCTGCAGCAAGCAAATAATTTGAAGCATCAGAACTTGGACCAATGTTATGTACAGTTGCAACCTACCATGAGAATCCACCTTTCATGATTGCACACGAGCCTGTACAAATTATGTATTCTCTAAAAGACCACAATGAACAAAAAAGAAACCAACAAAAAGAAAATGAAAGACCAACCAGTTCCCAATGCGGCAGCTACATTTCGGACAAGTGTTACATCGAAGGTATGGATTAATCCACAAAACTTATGCTTCTGTTTAACTCATGTTTCACAACTTTATATGATCCGTCAAACTTTGGATCTAAAACATTGTCTTTTCGAACTCCAGATCACATGTTGCGAAACAAAATCATCTATGTTGAAATATTACGTTACTGATTTTGTTGTATTGGACTTTCTCGTTAGACTCCAGTGCAATAAGCACTGTTCTTTTTTTGTGGAGTGTGCAGTGATCTATGTTGCGCAGCTCCTGGTTTTTGTGATTCGGTTGTGCTGATTACTGTGCATTTTCCAAGACACTTAAAAGTCCCATTTTCATATTTATTCACCTCTTTGCTCAAGTGAACAAGTCTCAAGAGAAAAAAAACAGCTAAAAGCCATTGACCAACATCATCTTATTCAAACCTCAGAACTTTTTGAGGATAACATATGCACCAGTTCAGTTGGGTACACAAATCATTGCAGAATTTATTTAACATTATTTGACCGTATTGTCCTCCAGTCCATTATCATTGCAGACATTCTTTATAAACGTAATTGTTACAACAAATCTTAATTTTCCGTTCTAAAACAGTTGACCCAGACAATTCGTCTCGCATAATCTTGTCAAGAACTTGAGCTACGCGCTCTTCTCAGAAACCGCTGAGAAGTAATCTACTCTAATTCGCATTAGATCATAAAGCAATGAACCACGAAACCACCAAGAAATTTTGATAAACCAGGAAACCCGGACTATCCTCTCAAGTACATTATATGCACCTCCTATCATCCCTGGATCTGCAAACTTACTAGCTCCCAGAGTTTATTGAAAAAGAAAGCAATTCGAAATTTTGATCCCAACAATCATATAAGCGATAAAACACATCCGCATGTGTAGTTTCAAAATCTTACAAAGAGTTTAAACTTAAACTAGCAAAAGAATCCAAACCTGTCCCCTTTTTTCCATGCTCTACCTGTTCTTGTATCAGCTTCCTTTGTTCTAACACACAATGAAACAATAAGCTATAAGTTCTAATCCAGCTTGTCGGATCAGAAGCGGCTGGCTGTCGAGAAATCACAACCGAAACATGCAACGCCCATCCGCTCTTTCCATGATACAAACTTTATTTATTCGCCTGCTTCCTTGCACAATGAATCAGCTACGCTCCTCGCCCTCTAATGAATATCCACCTATAAGTTTCAGATGTCTTTTGTACACCAAGCAACACCAAAGAAATTCATAACCAAACTTAAACAACAAAAGAATGTCTATTGTGATCATCATGATTGTTGTAGATTTTTTTATGAAGGCACCGCATCTGTTCGCTTTCTTTTGGTATCATGACAATCATCTGAAGGTTTTCCAGCAGAGCCGTTGGTTGAATCCTCGCTTCTATAGCTAAAGGACACTGTATCTAACACGCCACTGGGGCTTGTTGGAACTGGTTGCACTGGTCGATTTCCCCCATGGTGATCTCCCTTGCTTATCAGCCACAGATCATTAATGAGTTGAATGCACTTGAGGACATTATCCTACATATATGAGGAAGTCAGTGAACATTTTGCGCAACAATATTTCCATCAGAAAGAGAGTATCGCAATTCACCAACAGAAATTTACTCAAAGAGATTCGAGTTATGATGGATATAAATCATACATTGCAGGGGAATAACGCTGGGCTGGAGAATTAATTACAGATTCGTATGTTGCCGAACTCTAGCTGTTTCAACTAGTTTAATTAACCTTCTCATTTTTGGTAGTCGTAGACGGTTGGTCGGATATCAAAATGTATGCAAGGAGTATTAAATTTTTAACTGTAGTTACCTTGTCAATATGTACAAAAGAAGAAATGACGGGGTAGATTTCTCCGGCATTCATTTTCCCAGATAAGGTAATACCCACAGCTAGGGCAATTTGAGAAGGGGTAAAGTTCAGAAAATCAATACCTGCATAATTATTATTTTTAACCAACATCAGTGTTAGAGTTAACAGGGCCGGAACTGTACACTGGCAAACAGAAAATGTATACCTTGGATCATGCGAAATATCAGTTGACAAGATCTAGAGATAATTGTTGGAGACAATGCATCTTCGCCCGTTATTTTCATAAGAATATATTCTATGAAAGAGCAAGGAGTAAGAGCACACATTCTCCAATTTAAGGTGCCCAATACCAAAAGCTCCATCCTTTGTAAAGTTTTCGGCTCAAATATAAACCTGGGTTCTCCTACCTAGAAAAGCAAGATAACAAGAAATTAGGTATAAAAGCAAGATAACATGAAATTTTAGAAGAATAAGCAGCTAATCAATCTGTGAATACAAACACTTCTGAGGAGATGAGTTTGATAATAGGTCAATATTGCGATGTCATAATGCACTTAGGAAGTTATTTAATTCTCATCAGTTCTTCGAATTAACAGGTAGAACATCAACAATATATCATATATCTGCCTAAATGAACTCTCCATGCAACACAGTTTTGAAGAAGTTACCTGCATTGCTACCAATGAAGGAACATAAATCTCATCCACTTTGACCGCAATTGAAAAACAAGCAACTGCAACTAATTGCACATGCCAGGATTGGTCTTCCTGTTTTCCCAGGAAGAAAATTATCATTAACCAATAACACAAGATCAGTAAACTGAGCACATTAACAAGTGAATCATAGGTAGGTTTAGCACAGTGATCTCAGATTACTTACGGGTAGATCTAGAATTGACAAGTATCGATCAAAGTAGTTCATTGCAAGACAAAATGTCGATGCTCCATAACCAAAATGAAAACAAGCCTGCAAAACATTGAGTAATTAGAAAACGGCCCACGATCCGATGAGTTCGAACTATAAACATTCATAACGTCAAGCTTAAATCTATCTATCCCACAAGGTAATACAGACGTTAAACCGAATCTGTCAAAATTCTTGCTCAAATCGGGCAGGACAAAGAAAATCCAAACTTAAAAGAGACCAAACATGTGGGCATGATCATTGTAATTACACTAAAAATATCAGCAGATCGGAATACAAAAGGTAGAATGACAATGTCAATCACATAAGTTCACAGTATCAAATCTACAAAAAAACCCAACATCGTCACAATCGATAACAACAGCAAACCAAGCATCAATCCAATTACATCGACTACTTGGATACCATGGCGACAAAGCAAGATATCAAGCTTCTTGTAATTCATCTCAACCAATCCATTTATCCACTGAATCAATCAATCAACACAGAGATCAATAACACCAAATGAACAAACAAAACACCAGAGCACAGAACATCCCACACGAGAAAAACCCCCCAAGAAAACCGAACTGAACTCGAAGATCAAACCAGTTATCAATAAAACACAAACCTTCAAAATCCAATCAAAACCATCTTGTCTTAAATTCAACCTCACTTCACCACTCCTCAATCTACTCACATAATCCTCTCTGGGCAAAAACCCTTTTTCCTTTTCAACCATCAAATCAAAACCCTCATCACACATCACAGGAACCATCAATGAATCCTCCGATTCAAACCCATCTCCACTCATTGGGTTCTCGTCATGTTCAACTGGGTCACCACCACCACTATCATCAAACAATGCATCATCGGTCTCATCACATAACAGGCTAGAAGCCAAAAGATCCGACATTGATGAAGATTAAGAGTTGTTTTTTTCAAAACCCAGAGAGGATTTGAGGGTTTTGCATCAGATGAAGGCAAAAGGGTGAGTGTTGATTGACTGATGCTTAGACCATTGGTGAAAAACTAGTCAGAGTTTGGAGAGTGAGAAAGACAAGATTATGAGGACATGTTTGAGCCAAAAAAAAAGGAGAAGTTTTTGGTTTTGGAATTGAAGGATGTGTGTGCACGAGAGAGAGTATTAGTAGTAGTATATGTTGTTTAGGGTGAAAGTGAGTGATTGTGGGGGAAAAGGTTTGGGGTCATGAGATATGGAAGGATACCCTCAGAACCACGATTAGAATCAAAATTTTATATAATATTTATATAAGAATGAGTGTAATGCGTCTGATGTTAGATAAATAACGATTGACTCATGTTTTTATCTGATCGAGCATAAAACACGTGACGTCTTTTGCATAGTCCCGATGTGTTTGATAACAACTGGAAAGGTTAGGTGATTAATCTTGAGATCTTAATTTAATTGATTATATAGATCATACTTAATTTCTTACAACAACGATAATATCTTATACATCTTATCTGCCTCAGATGTTGTTCAGAAATCTGGATTTATTGTTGTTTTTGTGTGACTTCAATTTTTACCCTTCTTGATTTGTTTTGAATGATAAGTGATTAATCTAAATCTTTATAATCACAATCTACCATCGTTTATTAACTTCAAGTATAGGTTGAAAAGTTTATCACACAGTTAAATGAGCGGATCTAAAGATGAACGTATCCAAATGATATCTAAACAAGCTTATCTAAATAATGAGAGTGGTAATCGCGGCTGACTCTGGCTAAATAGAGTTTGTCATTAGATGCTAATAATGTTATTGACCTTTGTTAAGGTGTTATAAACAAAGAAAATTCATGATAACTTGTTATCCCTATAAATCAAATTTTACCTAAATTAACATCAATGTAAACTAAAAATAACTGATCACCTTTATTTTCCAGGAAAAATTGCTTGAAGATCAAAAATAAGTATTGTGTTCTTGGTTTACTACGATTACCATATTCTGCTTCCTATCTATTAAGGAAAATTGAGTTATTATTCACTCATATCTGTTTATTAGTGTTCTATTAACCTGTACATCCTGTAATGTGAGTCATTACTCGTATTTCCTTATTCCTTTTGGATTTTCTGTTTCAATTTCTATTTCTTATAACAATTTCTCTCTCAAGCCTCATATGATGTACATGTACTTGTATTTAATTGAACCTTTTATTAACTAAAAAGTCACATTAGGCAATATTATTATGACATCGAGTCAGACGGAACATCTTAAGCGTGAATTGAGCTCTAGCACCGATTTGAAATTCATTTGCAAGATCGAACTTAAGATGTTATTAAAGAATTTGAGCTCGTTCACGTTGTAACCGCTAAGATAGTTGGTTATGACGCATCCAGAGTACATATATTTATAGCCTTTCAACACATTTTACACCTCGCCTAGTTCCTCATGTTAAGGTCTGTGACCTCGATAACCCGACATGACCATACTTA
This sequence comes from Drosera capensis, assembly GCA_001925005.1. NCBI lineage: Eukaryota > Viridiplantae > Streptophyta > Magnoliopsida > Caryophyllales > Droseraceae > Drosera > Drosera capensis. The sequence continues at coordinate 14,315 of LIEC01007634.1, forward strand.
TTTGCTTAGTATGTGTTGATTTTGCCTAGCTCCAATATAAAATCCGGTCATATCGTCAAATTGCTGACATCGGATTATCTGGTTTGTAAATCTGCCTTCAGAAGATCCGTGAGTTAATTAAATGTTACAGTGACAACAAAGTTCCCAAAATTATGGCGCGCACTGAATAATTAATCAGTGTACAAACTCTCCACTAATTGTTTGAATTGGGACCAATGGATACCGGCCAAATATACGGACCATAATGTCAATATACCTTTGACAACACATAAGAAGTCAAAACAGTTTTTTTTTTTCCTTTTTTTCTCAACAATATCCCTGGAGATTTGTTATATGCGCGAATGTGACATGTGCTGATTTGCACCTAGAAGAGAATCATTAGATACTTGTTAGAAACTTTTTATTCGTATTGTTTTCGTCCAATTTTGTTTCTAGATTGTTCATAATAAGAATAAGATTACATATCTTGTCTTC
>LIEC01007635.1:0-24841 GCA_001925005.1 Drosera capensis
GCTTTTGCTTGTATTTCTGAGGAAGAGAAATTGTTTGCATACTCAGCTTACGAAAAAGAATGTAAAGATAGAATCTGGGCTAATCTCGACAGCCATCGAGGAGAGCTGTGCCAAAGGAAGAGTGGATACTGCCTTACTTGCCTTTGATTATGTGGTGAAAACTAGCATCGATATTGGAACAGCTGCATCTCTTGCTCTGATTGGGGCCTTAATCAGAAGAAATGAATTTGCTCGAGCAGTGGATGTAGTTGAACAGATTGCCATGACTGGAATTTTTTTGGAAACAGATTCAGCTTCTCTTTTAATTTATCGGCTTGGATGTTCCAAACAACTTGCTTTGGCTGAAAGGATATTCTATATGTTGCCTGATGACTTAAAGAACAGTGCCACATATACTTCTTACATTGCTGCCTGTTTGTCCGCTGGAGATCCAGATAGGGGAATCAATGCGTATGAGACTATGAGGGGGCTAGGAGTTCAAGCTGCAGCTGGAACTTATGATGTTCTAATATATGGTCTCCAGAAACTTGGCAGATTGGACGAAGCTAAGATTTATATGAAGGAAAAGAAGTATCGGCAAAAAGGGCACCATTCATCAGAGATATCCATTTCGAGTGAAAGAATCTGTGACCTGTTATTTGCGGTAGATATGGTTCCATGACAATTTGATCGAAGTTCAGGCACATCCATTTATGTCATTGGTCAATTCATGATTTTTATATAAATCTGCGGTGTGAGGACAAAAATCAATGAAGAAGCTAGTGTTCTCTTTCATGCTGTACCTAAGCTGAGTGGGGCTGACACAAAACTTTGAGGTAAACACTTGCTCCTTTTTATGATCATAGAGACTAATAATCAATTGGTGATTGCTACTTGAGCTCTAAGGTGGGTGATAACGCTCCAACCTTCATGTCTGTTGGGGAGGTTTGGGGCTCTGTTGTATCTGATGATTACCTTTTGCTAATCATATTTATCAAATCCGTTGCATCCAAGAATATTTCCTAGAGATTTGCAATAGGAAATCAAGTTACCTATTTGTACTAGTTCTTTAGACGTGCTCTGTTTGGTGACAAATAAGTACTTATTCTTTCTATTGTGAATCAGAATCGTGATTGCATCCTTCCTGGAATCGTATCTTTATCGCTTCAGAATCAGACCGCATCATTCTCTTCAACTGATGTTTCCTTATTGGAACTGAGTGATTCTTTTAAACATAGTGCTAAGCCTAGGTTTCACTTTCTGAAAACAAGCTGGGAGATATCGAGCATCTCTCATTTCAGTGTCCTTACTGATTTGGTTCTATGCTACTATGCTGTTGAAGATTAGTGGCGTCTGTCTTAACTGGTCCACCTATTGTTCGGTTTTGCATCTGATGCTCATCATTATTTCTAAGTTTGCTTGAGGATTTGTTTTGATTACTCATCCTACAGGTTGTATGCGGATTTGCCACTAGATGATGAACCGTGAAGAATTTGTTTTCATTTCATCGGTTCCGTGATTAAAATCAGGCATGTGACTTCCGCCTTTACCCGGATCACATTTTCTGCTACGCAGCTGTTGTTTTCCTTGTGTAGAGTGTGGAACAACTACAAGTAGTTCTTAGATACATCATTTTCATAGGTTGCTTGAAGATTGATGATGGGATTGCAGTGACTAATGTCACGCCCCATGTATCCCTTTGCAACCAAGCGACCTTTATGTCCTTTTGGGACCATGCGCTGCCATTATTCTTGATTATTAGATCGTGATGCATAACTAGCCTAGCTATAGACTAATGTTCTCCTGATCTTCGGCGAGATTGTATGTTGTTTGGTGTGCTGAGTTCCTATCCGGTAAACAGGGGCGGAACCAAGGGGAGCGAGCAGAGGCCACTGCCCCCATGGTTCCTTCGACAGTGTAATATATGCATTATACTTGTCAATAAAAAATATATATAACAAAGACAAAGATTATTCCATAATTTCAATTAGTGTACTCTGAAGCATGGAATTAAGTAATCCTGTGATCAAATCTAGGTAGTTGCGTTTTCTGATTTTTAGCTGCAGTGCTCCATTTTTTCAGGTTTCTCTTCCATCTGATTCGTTGCTTTGTTTCCGTATTCATTCTCTCCCGTAAGAGCTCACCTAATATTATGTGACTAATATGTGATTAAAGAGAATGGTCATCATTTGAAGTTTGTGTTTTTCAAATTCAAAACCAAAAAACAAAAACACTAAAAGAATCATCAATTTAATTCGTGGTCATCATTCGCATCAGTTTCTCGATCTCTGTCATTACCTTACAGTGCTATAGGGATTACTTTTTCAGTCAAGTGCACATAACAGATTTTCCATATATATTTTCTAAATCTTAATAATAATATTATTATATTTAGTTTAGATTTCAATGATCATTTTTAAAATTTGAATTTTTGTAGATAGAAATACTATATTGCTACTTAAATTTGAATCCCAATAATTGAATGCCCAACAATTATTTTTGAGCTCTGATTTTGATTTTTTATTTTTTGACAGATGAATCGTGTTTGTCAACGGTCACTACAACTTGATATGCTATATAAAAGCATGTATTATGTAGTACTCTTGAAATATTTGTTCCCAAAGACATACAAAAAAATTTCTTCTTGTTGTCATCATGTTCTTTTTTAAAAAAAAAAACGAAGACGAGAGTTGCTATATGATTCTACAGACGATGAAGTTATGGATATCGACAATGCTGCTATAGAAGTAGAAGATTCGGAAAGAGCAAGAGCATGTGGTCGAAGAGGTTCTAACCCATGGCGTGTTTATAACGTTTGCGATCGAAGAGAAGGTCATGAGATTTTGATGCGTGACTATTTTGCCTCTACACTGACATATTATTTTAGGTACTTTCGTAGAAGATTTCGTATGAACCGTCAATTATTTCTATGTATTCATAATCAGGTTTTACCTTATGATGAATCGGAATAGGGTAAGTATAGTTTTATCTTATGATGAATATTTTGTGCAAACCCGAGAATGGCGGGTTTATCGTCATTACAAAAAATAACTGTAGTTTTGAGAGTGTTGGTATATGGAGTATCGGGGTAATATGATCGATGAGTATTTAAGGATACGGGAAAGTACAAACTAACGAGGCAATGAAAAACTTTGTAGAAGCAGTGCTTTGTGTTTTCGGGGAGCAGTATCTAAGGGCACCTAACTCTAGTGATGTTTTGCGGCTATTACACTTACACGAGGAACGTGGATTCTCGGGAATACTTAGTAATATTGATTGTATGCACTGGTCATGGAAAAACTGTCCATCGACATGGAAAGGTCATTACATTACTCCGTGCATAAAAAGGATGCAACTGTAATTCTTGAGGCTGTAGCTTCTCGTAATTTGTGGATATGGCATTCCTTCTTTGGTCTTCCTGGATCATTGAACCATATCAATGTTCTTGAGCGTTCGTCAGTTTTTACCAATGTTATCAATGGTCGTGCCACTACTATGAGTTTTAGGATAAATAATAATCATTATGATATGGGATATTATCTAGATGGCATTTATCCACAATGGGCGACACTCGTAAAAACTATTACCATCCCACGAACAAAGAAAGAAAAATATTTTGCAAAGGAGCATGAATCGGTTAGAAAAGATATTGAGCGTGCATTCGGTGTACTTCAAGCACGATTCAACATTGTCCGTCAATCATGCCGATAATTTAAGGTTGAGCGTGCATTCGGTGTGCTTCAAGCACGGTTCAACATTGTCCGTCAATCATGCCGATACTTTAAGGTTGCAACAATGAAAAACATCATGATAGCTTGTAACATGACTGTTGACGATGAACGTGATATGTACAAGTCATTGGAGAATTGCAATTATTACTTATTTGAGAAGGAATGTGCTCCAGTGATCATCCGCGATGATAATGATTATGATTTCAACCGATTTATTGAAGACTGCAAAAGACTAAAAGACAAGCCGCAATATCGACGCTTAAAAGCAGATTTGGTTGAGCACTTATGGGAATTATATAGTAACATTGATCAAGGGAATTAAATATAATGTCTTATCTCTTTATTTTATTGAGTATGTTTTACGAACAAAAAAAGTTGTTCTTATTATTTAAGTTGTTGTAATCTGATGGATATGATTTGATCGTATCGGATTAAGTATCGAATTATGTTGTGTTGTTATAATTTATAGGATTTGTGTGTTTCGATTTGGTTGTTGATGGCTTATGTGTGTTCTGTGTTTGTGTGTACTTGAATAAGCTATTCTGACTTCAAGTGAATGAATATCAATAGTTTGTGGACGGAAGATATTGTATCTAAAACATTAACATGAGAAACCATTTGATAGATTATCATAAGCTTTACATATACACCGAACAAAATGGGCATAAGTTTAAATCAAATATTCAAATAAATCAATCCACGATAATGTTCATCTTCAAACCAAACGCTAAAGTCAAATCAATAGTATTTCGTAAAAAGTCAAAATTAAACCATCTAGAAAAAATTATTCACCATGGATATTCAAATTATGATCTAATATGGTAGACTATGTTTGGACAGTATATAAATTAAGAAAATTCAATATTTTGTTGAAATCTCAGAAAATTTTGGGGGAAAAGAAAGATCCCTATAATTTTTTTTTATGCCGTATCATTTTTTGTTGGTAGGGAACGCTTCAATCTTTTCCTAGTTATGGAGAATGAAAAAAAGAATAGGGAATAAGTTGAGGATAGAGATGAGGATAGGGATCACATTGAATGAGTTTTTTTTAACCAAATTCTTCAAAACTTAAAGATAGAAAAAGGGTTGGGGAATTCGCTGCGAATGATCTTATAATGACTACGGACCCCCTCATCTATAAGTCCTGGTTCCGCATCTGCCCGTAAAGGTCGTCGAAACACGGAGGGAACACTGTGGCTGCAATCAATGTGATCGGATTATGTTGATTTTATGACGAATGCCGTGGAAGGTAGCATATGAGGCTCAAAATAAACGGCATATGTATTTATCATATTTAAGAATATGTGGCGACTCGGTTGCGTGAACGCAATTTGTTTTCCATGAATGTTGTAGCCTTTTTCTATCTAACCTAAATAATAATCTCATAATTTGAAGGTTCTGGTCTTCCACTATCTTTTTGGACACGGGACACTGAAGATTAATTCGCGTATGAAATGAAAATGTTTTGCTCCGACCATCCAAAATTATTGTAACTCATGTCCATAAGTTATTTATGGAGATAAACCTTTCAAAGAGTGACCTTGTTTTTTACACATGGGTAAGTCAAGATCATCATAACTCATACTCCCTTGGTCAATTCGGATAAATTACGATTATACGTATTTCGATATATTTCATTTTTATTCTTAACGATATCAAAAAATCTTATTAAAGTTCATAATTTAATATATCATTAATATCTCACAATAATTTTATAAAAATTAACATTTGATCGTATTAAATTTAATTTTAAAATATTTATTATCGTAATTTATTTAGAAAAGAGGGAGTAATTTTGTTACCTGCTTCGTTTGATGTCTTCGTTCTTTGAGATTGAATATCGCTGATATGTTGCCATCACATATTCATCAATTATTATAGGAGAAAAATATGGCCATCTCTCATTTCATACGAAATGGAAAGCTAATAATTAATTATCAATATGATAACGAATTAACGATCAACGTTAAGTTAAGTCTATCGCATTGGACTAATTTTTAAAGTTTGTTAAGTTTATCAATCAGTAGAACATACATACGTTATACTACTCATGCGACTCGTCACAAGCGCATATTCAGCATGGATATAACAAGTTGCATTTCCCATTTCGAATAGATTGTTCCGCCACATATTGCAATCGATCTTGGTTCATCGTATGATTAGTTGGTATAACCAGAAGATTAAATGCAAAGACAATGGAGTTCATGATTCGAGCTGCCATCCAGCTTCATCCCTTGCATGTTAGCCATTTCCACGTTGGCCTTCCCAATTCTGTACTCATCCCCTCGACAAAGTCATGATAACACTTATCTAACACCATAAATTATGCATCATGGATTAATTTAATACACACAATCCTAAATCAATGACAAAATTTATTGCTTTTCTTTTTGCTGTTTATTTCTTCCAGATTTCTAACTATTTTTATGGATAATCCATCAAGATTGGGCATATATGCCACATGTTACAAGACTACGAGAAAACAAAACACGAGTTTGAGCATATTCCATGAAGATTAGGCATATAAGCCACATGTTACACAGCCTTATTTCGTTTTCTTGATTTTGTTATTTTTGTTTCATTGGTTGATATAACGAGAATAAAAAAAAAGAAAAGCAATAACATGATTTTATTTTCTGTTTACCTTTTCAAACTTGCACTGTCTCATTAATTTGTACGAACATATTTTGTTTAATAGTATTAAGCACACATATGAGGCCTTCCGTTCTATCTCATATAGACGAATCTTTGACATAAATTATTATTCCTTACCTGCATAATATAAAGTTTTCTTTGTCTCATTTAAATTATAATGATATGATATAATACGATAATTTATATGTATATTGAATTAATAATAAATGATAAGTTTGTCCTTATAAATATGTGAGATAAAAAAAGTGAGAAAAAAGAAGAAGAATGAATGAACTGATGTAATATAAAATAAAGATATTTCTATATTTTTATATTAAAATATTTATTAAATATAAAAAATAATATAATTTCAATGGAACATTAAAAAAATATTGGATTTGAATGCGAAGGAGAGAATATTAATGTTACTCGGAGTTAAAACGGTTTGATTCGATAATAATTTATGTGTGTGTTGAATTAATAAGGAATGATAATTTTACCTTTATCAATGTGTGAGATAAAAAAGTGAGAGAAAAAAAAAAAGAAATATCCCATCATTTGATTGTTCCGTGACATGGAGTAAAATTATCCTCGATATTTAGATATTTCTTCTATCCCATAATTTTATAAACTTTGTGTATTTTTCATTATTCCATATGCATGAATATGAAGTTTCATTTTTACATAAATAACGTCTGATTTTTTTCATAACATGCATTCAATTAAAAATATATAACTTATATTATCATTAATATTTCATAATAAATTTATCAAACATTATCTTTAATCTCACACAACACGAATCATTTTATCTCGACAATAAAAAAATACTGTGAAATTATTGGAACCGAAAGGAGAATGATCTACTCCCACCATCTCAATTTATTTATAATTTTTTTTATTAATCTCAATTTATTTATAATACTTTTATTTTTTTTTATTTGATAATTAATTTATATTTATAATATAATCAAATTATATCATTTTATTTTATTTTTTCTTATTTATTTTCATAAACTTCACTCATATTTCACTAACATTAAAAAAATTCTTCACGATTGGGGAGTAACAATTCATCTTATATGGGAGGAAATTGCAAGACAGTGATCAGTATTTTAATTTTTCTTTATTTCAAACAATACAGCCAAATAACCCTTCAAATCGGTTGTCATTGCCAAGCGGCCTCGAACGGCCGCAGGAATCCATCTCTGCCAGCTAAGACCTAACCAAGCACTGACCTCCCACCGAACACGTGGACGGTGCGGATCATATCCTCCCTCCACTCGTGATAAACCCCCCGATAAACTCACGGTAAAACCACCGTATTTCTTATTCTCACGCGATATATCGAGACAATCTCTGTTCCAATTCTGCAATAATTTCTCAACCCTTCGTCATTTCCATATAAATTCCCCACAGCAGCGGCCACCCCATTTCTCAACCCGAATCCCAATTCCGGCCCGTTTCACCCCAATTCGGACCTCCGCCATTTTTCCCTCTCTCATTACCCATCAATGGCGGCCTCAAAGAAAATCCTTTCTCACCGGTTCTTCTCCATTTCCCGGTTCATTAAACCCATCCTGGCCCACAAGAACCCGGTCCGGCTGCCCCTCCGAGAATGCCTGATGAGCTCCGACCCGGGAAAAGGACCCGCAATGGACCCCGACCCGGGCAACTCCCGCCTTATGCAATGGCGAAACCTGTATCAATCAGCCGCTGCGGCGACGAATAATCCGGCGATTGTAGGGACGTTGCCGAGGGGGGAGAGGTTGATGGAGAGGCTGAGGGAGATTGGGATTGGGAAACAGAGGATTGTACTCGATGGGCTGAGTCCGATGCTGTTGTCGAAGAAGAGGGAGGAGGAGGAGAATGATGGGGGATTGAGTATTGGGGATGTGAAGAAGGTGTTGAGGGTTGAGAGGATTGAGAGGCTGAAGGCGAAATTGAGGGATTGGGGCAAAGATTGGGTTGATTATTCCGAGTTCGTACGGATATGTTCTAAAGAGAGCGAGGAGGATGGCTTGGTTTATGCGAAGATGTTGGATGAATCGGGTGCGGTGATCGTTTTGGGGAATTCCGTTTGTTTGAGGCCCGACCAGGTTGGTTTCTTTTTTCCTCTTCTTGTTCTTTGTCTTTTGTTAGTTGTTTTGATTTGGGTTTCGATCACCTTTGTGGATTTGTTTTTTTTTTTTTTTTTTTGTCAGAAATTATCACCTTCGTGTTATTTCTTCGGAAATTTGTATGAAGGGAAGTAGTTTCTTTTCTTGTTTGTTGTTTATTGTGAGGTTTGGAAACTGATGGAGTTGTATTGATGTTGTGTGTTTTGATCTTTGTTTGTCTTTTCACAGGGGAGATTAAGAAGGGCAGAAGTAGAAGGGTGTCTTCATCTTGGTCTTTGTGATTGGGATACCTGTGACCATTTTTCTTTTGGGGTTTCATTGTTCAATTTTTGAACTTATGATACCCCTTGTCTGGATTTTTTTCCAGATACTATTTGGAGAGGGTGGGGACTGGGGACTTGGGATTTGGGACATAGTGACTTTGTGAGGATTTAAAAAAAAAAAAAAAATAGAGATGATACCTAAAACGTGGAAGAACCAAAAAAGATAAGACTTCTATCTGAATATGTGAGTAGCAGAAAGATCCAGGATGGTAGGGAACATGGAGAGAATTGAAAGTTCAAAATTGTCAAGGGTGGGTTTGGGTATAGAGAGCGAAAAAAAAATTACCTTGTTTGAAACGCTCTTGCTTATGATAGGAAATATGAGGTTGTGAAGGTGGAATTTTGAGTCACAACCCCTTGACATAGCGCCTGAGAGAGAGTGGGGAATTTTAATCGTGAAGTTCATGTTTTACACCGATTAAAAATGGACTTGAAAAGGTGAAACAGATTGTGCTAGGGTAGCTTAAAGTATGTATTTAGATGGTTTCTGTGTTAAGAGTATTTATATGTTGGTTAGAGCCCTTTGGTGTTATTGGCAATAGGATTCTCCTATAATCATGCGACGATTTTGCTTTTTGCAGCCATTTTGTGTTATTCAGCAGTAAGCATTTTCCTACAAGTAGTTGTTTCCATGTTTCTTGGAGTATTGGTTTCAGAGTTACTAGCAACAGTGAAGGAGTTGGTCTTGTTTCCAGTAGTTTTCTCTTTGCCAAAACACATGCTTTAGAAGGACTTGAAATTGCACTGCTTGGTTTCTTGTCAAGAAAACAAAGCATGAAGTTGCTTGATCACCCATGTCCTGAATCAAACAACAACCACGGTATCTGTTTGTGATTCCATTTTCCATGACAATTTTCTTATGTATCTTTACACGCATATGTTCTTCATTTTTGTTATGAATGTTCTTTGTGTATTTTAATTGTGCAAATTGAAAGAATCTGTAGCGTATGGAACATGTTTTTCCTTGTGCACTGCAATTAGCTCATGATCTTTGATGACATATGCTCAATGTTTTTCCAAGCAAGCGTCTCTTGTTTTTTCATAACTTGGAAGTTGTTTTTTCATGGTTTCTCATGTAAATATTACTGTTGTGTTTTTCTAAAAGAAAATCCAGATGGATTTCACTATTTGTAAATACTATTGTTGTGTTTCTCTTTCCCATATCCTGAAATCTGCTGTTTTTCTACTAAATCTTGTTTTATAGCAAATCTTGGGTCACACTGCAATTTAATGGCAATATCACATCAAATATTCTTCCAAATGCAATCTTTTTTATGGTCGGATGTCATGTTGAGCGGAATCATTTTACTATTGAACTGAAGAGAATATAGTCTTCTGCAATTCGCTGTTAGTCAGACTATTGCATGAGTGTAATTAATGATTAAAACTGCCGTTATAGTAGGGAATTCTTCCATTTTTAACCGCGAATCCTTGAGCTGATAATATGTACCCGTGTGAGGTCGAGCCTAGTTTTACCCAAACACTTTTTGCATCATGGTTGTGATCTCAGGTGATAAAAGCAGTTCGGAAATTGATTCCCTTACCCTTGACAAATCCAGACGATCCGAGGATCAAAGAACTAGAAGAGATGGAGGAATGGAAGGATGAGATAGACCAGAAGGCGGAATCCCTTGTACGGCGGGAGTTGTGGTGTGGGCTAGGTTACTTGTTAGTCCAAACGGCCGTGTTCATGAGGCTGACGTTTTGGGAACTGTCATGGGATGTGATGGAGCCAATTTGCTTCTATCTCACCTCAGCCTACTTCATGGCTGGCTATACATTTTTCCTCCGGACATCAAAAGAACCATCCTTCGAAGGCTTTTTCAAGAGCCGGTTCGCCTCCAAGCAGAAGAGGCTCTTTGAGGAGCAAAACTTCGATATCCAGCGGTATAATGAGCTGAGAAGAGCTTTCCATCCCTATTCGTTATCCTCTTCAGAAGAGCAGAAATCGTTTTCGGCACCTTTTGGTTGCTGTGGAAGGACAAGGTTTGATCAAGCGTCCTGCCAACCTTGCAACTGCTGACCGTAGGGATAATTTTTGTAATCTGTAATACCATCTTCAATCTGTAATACTCCTATATGGAAAAATGAAAGAATATATTGTGAATGTAGGCTTGCGGCTCCTTCACCGCCACGATTTTGTTGATCTCAGTATAACTGAACCAGTATTCGGTTTTCTAACTGTACTTTTCCATCAATGTCTAACTTTTGCTAACGAGATTCAGGTGCAGTTGAGAAACTATTTTGTCCTGCATTGCCTCCGTATTGCATAAGAGGCTGTTTCTTAGACGAAATAAGATAGGTTTAGAGTGAGTTATGCTCGCAAGGCAGCAAGGGACATTTGAGTGGATTTTTCAAGCGAGGAGGTTGTGAGAATTGTGAAGTTCCAGAAGACTGAACAGGAAATGTCAGCGGAAGATTGTACAGGAAAAAAGCAAAAGAACTCACGTTCTGCTGTTGAAAGGATGCAGGAACTCGTGAAGGGGGCTGAACTGTGTGATTTTAAACACAAGGTAGCGAGCTTTGCGCTAGTTTGCTTTCCGTGATATGCAATTAAAACCGAAGGGGAACTAATTTGCTTGTGTCTACTCATTGACGTTGGCAAATTTTTTTTAGCCAAGTGATAGTGTAGTGTCCTAATAAATTTTGAAAAATATAAATATTTCTAACTGTCTCACGAATTATTGGATAGTAATTATTTTCCAAAGATATTATGGGTTAAGATTTACGTAAGAGGATGTTAGAGTATCTTTGAGACGAATTGATTGGCTTGAAAATATTTAAATCCTCAACAACTCGTTAACTACTATTGTAAATATCTTAACAAGCTGTCTATATTTATATTGATCTTAATTCACGTTAATTTCACTTCAAACCTGAGAATTCATGTCGAAAGGAGAGACATAGAAAAAAATCCTGATACTATGGCTAAAGGGTAACAATGCAACCTCTACAATATTATAGATAATAATAAAGATTTTTGAATACTGTTTGTTCTGATACCCTGTATTTATTATATTTGTAACGAACTATTAATCTTGAAAAAAAAACTTTAGAAAAAATTATAAAAATACCTAATCCTCATGATTTATGAGGAATTATTTTCAATTACTCTCGAGTATAATTAAATGTGACGTTATATGAAATTATGAAATGTCATGACAGTCACCTTCTATACATGAAATTAATTACATTAATTTCATGTTAAATGCCAAAGAAATGTTGAAATTCTCAATATGAAGCAATTCCTTAATTATCAATGACAGGGAGAGTTACAGTTGAATGACTAGGTAAAGAGGGTGTAATTAACCGTTTCGTGTGCACGCAGCGACATCAAGTGATAGTCGTGTTTGGTTAAAATTAAACATATTGGGTCCACTATCGAGATTATAAATCTTGTTTAATTATTATTAGTACGTCCATATTAGGTAATTATATTAAATTCTTGTGGTAACTCTCTCATGTCATCAACTTATAAAAATCACGAAAATTAACACGACATGACATGAAATTTATCAAGAGACTTAAACATTTTTAATAAAAATTAAGGATAACGAAACAAGGATTAACCTGATCAACTTGAATTATTATTCTGTATGTATTTATATATTCCTGTTTGATATATGATTGTTTGGTGTTATTTGCATCACATCCTATTTGTGCATGAGAAACACATAATATAATAAGAATGCCGGATCCCTGAAATTAACATGTATCTGGTGTTACTGGGCATTCGAGTTCACGGTTACGTGCTTATTTTAGGTAATAAAGGATCATGGGATGGATCGTTTCATAGCGATGTTGATTAAATTCGGTTTGCTGTAACATTTCACCTATATTTCTGGACATTTGATTTTCATGTAATCTAAGACAATGTAAATGGGATATTTCTTGTTGGTTCCCTATGTTCCTGATACTTAAATCCCTTACAATCTTGTCGTCTTATTTCGAATGGATCTTGGAACGGTGATAATGCCACAAGTCTGACAGAAAATCTTGGGACGGTACAGATAGTTGAGCATGTGACCAAGTAGTTAAAGTTGGGCTGAGCTAAACTCTGTCTTGAGATAACAATCAATTGAGCATATAAAAGGACTTCCAGACGATATAAACTGCTTGAGGATCACAATGGCATTCCTCGATGATTGAATTTACATATATCAGTACCAATTGTCCAGAGCGATCAAGTTCATTCAACTCTAATTGGCAACACTAAGAATCATCAGCACGGATGCCGACCTCTGAATGATAATAAACCAAGTATCGAAATTATACAGTCGTCCATGTTTGAGTCATCAATAGTGTGTATTTCAGACTGGAAGGCACGATGAAACATTCATGCATGGAACAGCATATGTCCGGCGCACCTTCTGATATGATGTCTGTATATGGACGGACCAAATTTCGTCTATCACTAGTAATCATCGAAGACTTGGAAAACAAAGTCTTAAATCAGGAAAAATCAAACCAAACCAAATACACAAATAGTAGGACATGGACAAGCACTAACAAATGAGACAAGAGGGCTCAATCAATCCCTTACGAAGATCTGGGATATTCCGATTTCATGCTTTCCCTGCCTAGGTCGAATCATCAAAGATCAAACAAGATTGATCATAGGAGCAAATAACCGAGTTATGACATTATGATCTTCAATATGCGTGCATGGCTCCCTATGATCCATGAAACCGAATAGGACACAAAAGAAACTCAGCTTGACGTTTGCCATGTTGAACCTAAGAAAAATGTACACATTGTCAAAATGTTACAATGTCCTCCTAATCCTATTTCCTAGATTTGTATCATACTGTCATCTCAATGCAAAATCCATCCACCGGAATTCATTCCTAAGAAACTGAAACTGAAACTACGAACCAAAAGTCACAATTTTTTATCTTTACCACAGGCGATCTCCTTCTCGGCCTCAACAATGGCATCGGCCAAGACAGCCCAATCTTCCGACACACCACCAACATCGCCGCCTCTCCTTCTTCTCCTGCTCCTCTCGAGATGCCTCTTAACATAGAAATTCACAAACAGCATCAGAATAGCCCCATTGAGCACAGAATTCAGCCCCAAGGCTCCGATCCCATTACACCCTCCTTTCATCAAATGCATAACCAGCCCCCCAACATGACAAACCAGATTACACCCAAGCAACACCATCTGGCAACTTACAACAAACGGAAAACACGCTCCAGGGAGCCCGATCGCGGTCCAGAACCTATAGCCATACACAACAGACGACACCAACGTCGTAAACACGATCCCAAGCACCTGGAAGGACTGCGAGAACTCTAGCCAGACGAATGACATGAAAATCAGAATAACATGATTGAAGAGCTGGAACAGCGGTAGCCTTCTCCGTCTCAATATAGCGAAGAAGCTTCGAAACACGTGAAGGAACCGTGAGAGATAGAAGACATAAGACCAGAAGAAGACCCGGCCAGAGGGGCGGGTGCCGAGGGGGAAGCAGAGGAGCCACTGGAGAGGGGACGAGGTGGTTCTGGAGCGGCGCCAGAGCCAGCGGGTCTGGCGGATCTCCGCGGCGGCGGAGAGGAGTATGCCGGCGAAGATGGTGAGGGAGATGAGGGCCATGGAAAGGGAGTGGAGGGCCGGGAGCGGACCCAGAGGGATGGGCCGCCTCACCCGGAGGAGGAGCAGGATCACGTGGAGGGTTAGGGTTAGGAGGATGTAGCCGGAGATCGACGTCACCAGGAACAACCACGTGGAGCCCCACGATTGGGCGTCGCTCCATCGGAAGTTGACTATCGACGGGTGCTCTGATAAGTAATAGGTCGCCGCCGCAACCGTCGCCGCCGCGCTCCCCATTTTTCTCTCTTCCTCGTTTCTTTGTTTTCTTCTTCCTCACCCTTTTTGTCGTTCGGTGTTGGATTAATGGAGAAGGAAACACAAAACCTCTCTGTGATCGGCAATGAATTTTATGATTAGCGAAACAGATTATCTAATCGAATCAATCACAATCGAATTGTTTCAAAATTTTGGGAATTTTTAAGTTATAATGAGGAGTAAAAAGGGGGTGGAATTTCGAAGAGG
Organism: Drosera capensis; assembly: GCA_001925005.1. Taxonomy (NCBI): domain Eukaryota; kingdom Viridiplantae; phylum Streptophyta; class Magnoliopsida; order Caryophyllales; family Droseraceae; genus Drosera; species Drosera capensis. Next base: position 14,845 of record LIEC01007635.1, read on the forward strand.
GGTGCGGCGGCCGGCTGGGGTTAGAGGGAAAGAGGAAAATGGAAAGAAAAAGAGAGAGAGATGTGAATGTGAACGATTGCTGAGGGAAGGAGATTTGAATGTCGATGGACGATGCGGGCTCGCGTGGGATTTATACCGATGGATGAATGATAGCATATCTAGGATTATTTTATTTTGCCCTTTTAACTGATAGACATCATTATATATGTCATTCTTCTTTGTCCTATTGACGAAAGTGATGCTAACCAAAACAAGTACTTCAACGGTAATGGATTTTTGAAGCTGTTCAATCTGTTTTTTGGTAGGAAAAGGTGTCCTAAAAAAAGGTTATTAAGCACTCTTGACAAGATAATTAAGGAGTATTTCTTTGTTTTATTAAATTACTCTCTTTGGCCTACTATTTTTTCCAACATATATTGATTTTGTATCCGTATCAATATAACATTTGACACGTGTATAACGAAAATCAGACGTAATTTTTTTATAAATTTATCGTATAATATCATTGATTGTGTAAATTACGTAGCTCAACTTAATACATATTATGGGACGATCAAATATGATTTGATATGAAAATAGGAAATATATTGATACGTATATAATAATACAAAATAAGTATATGTTGTAAAATATATAAGACGGATGGAGTATAATATTATATGGTATTATTCAACGTGTATTTTGAAGAATTTTATTATTCATCTTAATGATATGATAAAATTATACAATGATTCAGGATTAAAAAAATAACTAAAATCATCATTAATATTTTATGATAATTTAACGTAAAATGATATTTGATCGTTTTACGAACGATTAGTAACACAAAAAAAATTTCTCCACATATACAAAGGTTATAATATTAATGAGCCGAAAGGAGTAGAACGATTGTTTATTACTATCTCCATCCCATAAAAACTTAATGTTGGTTGAGGTCAATATTAAAGTTATTTAAGATAAAAATCGTTCGTAGGATAATCAAACATTGTTTTACGTAAAATTATTATGAAATAGTAATGATAATTTAAGTTATGTATTTCAATCGTAAGACAATAACGTTACTTTCCTACGATATTAAAACGAATAACGAAGTTTTTTAAAATACATATTCAACAATACAATAAAAATATAATAATATATTTTTTATGCGTAAATTTTATACGGTACAAAGGGGTAAAACTGAGAATTGAGATGGCCATCCGGGACTGATTAATGCATGGGTGGAGTACCGATACAACTACTGGCTTTTCTCACTTGCTTGTACAGTTGGATGCAGAAAATTCATACTCCATGACATTTTCCCCAAAAAAATTTTGTGGTTTCAAGTGCTCTACCTCAAATCCCAACCAATAAAATCTTTTATCTCTGGTAACATATCGATCGATATCTATTGGATATTTTTCTAATATTTTTTCCGTTTTATTATAATTATCGTTTGAAAAATGAAATAGAATTTTAAAATATATGTCCCGGAGATAAACTAGATAAAAATTTAAAATATATAATTTATATAATTATTAATATTTTATAATAAATTTATAATAAATTATATTTAATCCTTATTTCATATCAGATTTTACCTGATGTATAGAACCCAACATTTTGTGGCAACGGTATTGCCACTTGCGAGGCCAAGATGTGGTTCACTGGTACTATTGGATCTGTCCCTTAATCAGTCGGGCCTCAACAGTCGGGCGCAAACGGGAGCTTATATATAGGACCCGGTCGCAGAACATTGAGGCACACCAGTCATATCAAGATGTACGAACACAGCTTTTGGGTTCAATTTGACGTTGACCTTGCGCGTTATTTTCTCAAACAAATTATGTAACAAGTCGCTTTCTCTAATTGAAATGTTTGAATATAGCCGTGTGCCGTGTCCGCTCTATCTTTTAATTTTTCATAGAGGGACATGTTTATCATCACATACCTATGGCTATAGTTGCACAAATGTCTTTAACATCGTAATTTTGAGTAAAAAACTTTGAGTTCCACACCTTTTTTTCTGTTTACAAATAAATAAAATAACCAACGATTATTAGCCCAGTAAAAACCTGATTCCCCTAAACAACTCTCGAAACTTGATTAACCTAATAAAATTTAATAGTTTGATTATATCTATTTGTCTAGGTCAGTTTTAACATATGATGCTAGACAAACTTTTTTTTTCCCCGAAATTTCTCGAGTCATACCTATAGTGATTTGTTTAGTGTAGTTTAAGCTCTGACGTAGTGTAGGACATTTTTATATCATCTAGTTATAAAATGAAAATTTTTAAAGAAGCAAATTAAGCTCCATTAAATGCTGGTTGAGTAGTACCCAAAAAAAAACTCTAAATTTTTATTTTTTCCGTTCCAAAATTTTTACATCGTTTTATCATTTTGATATGTATGAAATTGTTTATAGGATTTCTATATTTGAAAAATTTTATGACGTTAGGAATTAAAGATGATGATGAGAGAAATATTGTGTGGTCGAGAATAAATTTTAGATGCGTATATTATCTCCGTCCTAATTTAATTCAAACGGTTTAGTTCGATACGAAATTTTATATGTGTGTTTAATTTACATCAAATTTGGTAAGGAAAAAATATTTTTTTAAAAATAGTGATATATAGATGAGGTTTAGAAGAGAGAATAAAAAAAGAGGAGAAAGAAGATGATGAGATAATTTGATTATATTAATATAAATTTCTTATCAAATAAAAAACAAAAATATTATATTATATTAAATATAAAAAATATTATAATTAAATTAAAACACAAGAAATAAAAATTATAGGACGGTATCAACTGTCTACCCTACCTAAAATCTAGAGTCACCTATCATAGATGAGTATACCAAGAGGGGCAAATATTTCACACTTGTTCTATATACGTAGATTTTCAAGTAGGTAGGAAACTTTCCCTGAAAGGGAAAAGCCACCTAAAAGTGCATCAACAATAGAAAGCATGATCGAAGCAACATTTTCGCGTGTTACAAAAACTCCCTATCTATAATCGGCTCCTTTTAGTATCTGTTTGATACTCTCATCATTTCAATAAAATTATAATATTTATTAATTGAATTGCTTTAATAATAAATTTCTCTGGGATACATCTATTACAAAAAAATTCCCATTCCATATAACATACAAAAATAATTTCTATTTAATACAATTTTTTTTTTCGTCAAAACTAACGCGCTGATTTATCATAACTGTCATCTTTTTTTAGTGTTTTTTTTTCAAATCATCATATTTTTTGAAATCATCAGATTTGTCATTCGAAATCATCATCATCGTGTTTCAATGGATGAGAAGATCATCTTTATTTATAAATTTGAGATTATATCTCGATCATTTTTATGTCATTTGAATTTCAGATATGTTGTAGAAAAGGTACGATATTGTTTTCAAAATCTTCTCATCGAATGAATTCAATTTGTATTATTCAATACCTGGTCATCTTTGTTTGTAGATTTGCGGTTATATCTCGCTCATTTTTATGTCATTCGGATTTGGATTTTGAATATGTTGTAGAAAATGTACGAGATCGTTTCAAAATCTCCTCATCGAATGAATTCAATTTATATTATTCAATATCTGATCATGAAAGATGCTTGTTGAATGATCAAGAGGAATTGTTGATGTTGTTTGAGCTATCGCGATGTCATCGATTTTCATCAATTAATGTCAATGTCGTGTGTGGAGGAATGGATTCGAGTGTAGTTTCTGATACTGAAAATGAAAAAGTACGCCAGTTTAAAAAAGTCAAATTCATTCAAGCATCGTAATATGTTGTACAAAACTCAAACTGATAACCTTTATGTCACTAACTTATCACGATACAAGAATAATTATAATGACCATATTCACTTCATAAAAAGGCAAATGTAATTAGGATAAACACTATGATCATCAAATAAATGAAACCAAAAAGGGGAACCATATCCAAAGTGTAGGGAGATGAAAATAAATTAATTACACTCCCTAAGTGTAAAAAACAGAGGTGGTGCATGAATTGAGGCTTGTAACGGAAACATCAGCTCATGACAAGAAAACATGAGTGGTATCCTGCTGGTGTCTAAACAAGCTTTAGCCCGCATACTACTATAAAATGGCATCCCATTTACTCATCTCATCATCACAATTGAAAGCAAAGCAACAAATACCAAATAGAGAATAGAGAAAAACTAGGACACGAGGAGTTGTAGCTCTTGTAAGCTAAGGTCGAAAATGGAGATAAATGACATGTTGATGACAGTGGTCACAGTTGCCATAATCGGAGCTGGCCCTGCCGGGATAGCTATGGCTGCATGCTTACGAGCAAAGCACTTCATTCACAACTTTGTTATATTCGAGAAGGAAGATTGTTGTGCTTCCTTATGGAGGCGACGAATTTATGATCGCCTCCATCTACATCTCGCTAATAGATATTGTGCACTCCCTTATAAGCCTCATTCTTGGAGGGGCTCGAATTTCTTATCAAAAGACGGTTTCATCAAAACCTCGCTATTCTCATTGTGTTACAAAAGCATCTTATGAGGAAGACATTAGTATGTGGAAAATCGACGTCTTCAATGCCATAACAGAGAAGACCATAGCTACTTAGCTAGGTTTCTTGTGGTTGCTACAGGAGAGAACAACCATCCCTAAATACCTAGGTATCTATCAGGTTTTCGAAGAAGCTGTTCATTCGAGAGAATACAAGACTGGTGAAATGTATCGAGGCATGGATGTCTTGGTGGTAGGTGCTGAAAACTCCGGCTTTGAAATAAGTTATGACCTCGCTAATCATGGAGCACGAGCATCCATCGTTGTTAGAAGTCCGGTAATATTTTCATCTTCTACTTTTTCCTTTTTGTTCCAAAGACAAATCAATTGGGACGAATTCTTAAAGAAATTTGGGGGTACCGTTGTGAACGTAAACTACAAATCTGGGCTGATTTGATAGGGCTATTATTTTGGCCCTCTCAAAGTCCAGCTGTAGAAGCTTAAATTTGAAAGCTGGCGGCTTAATGTGCCGGTTCACGTCGTCTCAAGGAAGATGGCTGAAGTTGCAATATGGTTGCTCCGTTATATCCCCGTTTGGATCGTAGATCTCTTCGTCACCTTCGCTACTAGATTGAAATTCGGAGACCTGTCCAGATATGGCATCGCCCGACCGAGCAAAGGACCTTTCCACCTGAAGCTCAAGACAGGCCGAAGTCCCACGATAAACGTCGGGACTGTAGGCCAAATTAAAAAGGGTAACATCAAGGTAAAAATTACAGCATTTTTCCCTTGCAAATTCTTGCATCTGTGCTAAATTTACACAATATAGATGTCTCTCACGTTACAATTTGTCGGGGAAGTAACCGCAACAACAGTTTCTTTCAATTCACCAACAGGATTAGTCCTGGGTTGTCTCTTTCAATTCATTGATAATTTGAGTCAGAAGTATTCTGATGAGAGCAATTTTGGTTCCCAACCGAATGTTCTCCTGTGTCCTTAATCAGGTCTTTCCTGCCATAAGCAAGGTGGAAGGTAAAGTGGTCGAGTTCATAGATGGCACTCGGACAGCATTTGAAGCAATGATTTTATCGACGGGTTACAAGAGCAGCGCTTGCCAATGGCTACAGGTACTCATTTCACTCTCCAGGTCCCTTCACAATCTATTTGACTGCAAAATTTCTGAATGGTGTTGATATGTTTCTTGATTCAGGGTTATGGCTGAATCTCAAATGACAGTGGGTTGCCGAAGGAGGATCCGCCGTTGCACTGGAAGGGGGACAATGGCATTTACTGTGTCAGGTTTTCGAGTAGAGGCTTGCCCGGCATCTCCCAGGATGCCCTCACTGTAGCTGCAGACATCGATCAACAATTGAGTGAGGAGGACAAAACTTGGTTTTTCTGTATTGGCTTGAACCTCGTCTTCAGCATGTTGTTCATGCACAACATGTCGTTGCAGTATCTTGTATCCGGTATGTGTAATTGTTATCTTGTTCGTAGTAATTCAAATAGGAGCGGATGATGAAGTAATTTGACAAACACAATGGTATGTAATATAGATCCTTATTTCATTCCAGTACAACACATGGTAGTTGCAGTACCGCTTGTTACAGGCTGCAGCTACACAGCAAAAGTTTTCAAATATAATGTAACAGTAGATGATAATTATCCTATGATACAAAAGCTTTATCAGCATCCGCATGGTAATGCCCATTCTCATCTCTGGAATCCTTGTTATGCAAGTATTTGTAATAGACGTACTGCATGATTATCTTTGGATTTGTTAAGTCACAATATTGCAATGCATTGTTTCGCGCAAAAAGGGGGTGAAGAGTAAGTAAAAGAGGACTGCAAAAAAGGATACAAATAAGTCGAGCACCACACAGACCACGGCATCCAGCAACCAGGGCATATTCGGTTTGATCTTATCCCATTCAACACTCCTCACAAGGATACTGCATTGCGAGCAGAAAGTCGAGGAATCATAAGCAAAACACAAACAGCAGAAAAAATACAGGTAACCCGATACCGACTTTCAGTTAAAGCTAGCATCTTTTATCCCGACACATTGAAATATAGACAAGTACCTTGCAACATAGGTGGCATTCGCAACCAGTGCAAATACAAACATAAGTGGATTCAGACCCTGCATGATATCAACATTAGACCTAGCCATCATTCATATATTGAGCCAATTAAAAGATTATAGGTTGAACATGGGCATGAGATTACCTCAACACTCCCTCTCTTGATCTGATCAACGAGGGCAACAAAATTTTATCAGTACACAACCAGCATAATGAAGACAGTACCAAGGGCCAATAAGTCGGTGTCGGCCAGATGAATAATAAGAGAAAGAAACTCACATTCAGGACAATCTGAGGTATTCTGCCGCCCATGTATATGGCTGCCATGAGCCATCCTAGGGATTGACCAAAAACACTATGTTCAAACTCCCGTTCCTGCAATAGTTTCCTCCCATTGAATATGGCATATGCTTGCACCAGTGCCTTAGTTCGGATAGGCAAATTTACGGATGCAGCCACCACGGCTCCCTGAGCTGCCTAAAATTATCCACAGAAAAGACTGTAAGGCAAAGAATTAGGCGGATGATATAATGGGACGCTTGACACAGGTATAGCGATCACTAACCAAGCCCCACTGGCAGAATCTGCTATCAATAAAAATTATTGGTCCCCTTCTCATTTTTCGCTACTGACACATTAATAATGTTTACTTAGACCAGCTAAAAAAAAGCCTAACACGCCGAGCATTATCCAAAGAAAACAACAATTACTCAATTTGTACACAGTGATTTCGTTGCAAATTGAGTTCTTTTTGGATCATCAACCTCTATTGTGTGCTGGTGGAGGTTAAAACGCAGAGGACTCTGAAATAGAATTATAACATCCAATCAAGCAAGCATGGACATTTCAAGTGCACTTGTACTCACTGAAAAGTCCTAGACAAAGTTTCTTTGTTTGAGAAGACAGCAACAAAACAGTGTGTCCCAGCAAAGACCCCAACTAAGCCTCTGCAACGCAGAACATGACTATGTAGGCTTACTCTATCAGTTTCTTCCTAGCATGATTTCTCTGATCCATCATCTATTGGTCTTTAGTTGCCTATGCAAATATGACGAAAGTTGGGAAGGATGAAACAGTCTTTAGTTGCCGATTAAGGTGACTTACTGCCCGTGGGATACGTTTGGTTCGGCTAGCTGGCTTATTTGTATATGCTGCTGCAGCTTCATCCTCCGAAGAGGACTGGTCATCAAAACCCATAACAGATGGATCACTCCTCGCAACCCTGAGATATGATCGGAATGGTGGCGTATCGCTTCCAGCGAGTGAACGCGCTGACCTGATGAAGTTAACATAAAAATGGAGAACAACAAAAAAAAGGGTACTGAGCAACTATCAGTTGTGTGATACCATAGAATCTGTAGCATATGCTTTTGCGTATAAAATCTACAAAGATACTGGTTGGTAAACTACGTGGGATGGACGAGAATGGTCGAAGTACATACGTGTAGTAGTACTCTTTACGGGCTGGAGATCGGACGGGGGCACCAGGAATGGGAATTGCGGATTGATTTGGTGATTCAGGCTTCAGAGGTTTGGTTTCGTCCCCACGAACCTGCCATCAAATGCAGGACTTCATTAAGACAATAGATATTGAAATTGAAGCATTTAACAGAACTTCTGTACGGACGCATTGGGTTTCTAGAATCTTACCTGTTGATGCTCAATTCTATGGCTGCGTTTTCTGCGGCATTTCCACCATTTATAGAAGTGATCATAGTACAGGCCTTGGAGCACTAGCAGCACCGTGCTTGTTGTGTATAGCTGTCATGGGTAAAACAGCATACAACTCGAGCATAATTGCTCATACAATGTTTGTAGTTCTCTTTTTGGTCGATATAAAGGATCTAGAAGGTTAGTGTAATGTTCCCGGGGAGTTACGATTCGATTTATAGAGAAACAGTACACAAAAACCTTTCCTCTGAGATCATAATCATAGAAGTTGTGACAATTTTCATTGATTACTTTCCAATATGTCATGAACCTTTTACGTCAATATCGCATCCATTGTGGCAACAAATTTGCCTCTTCAAGAGAACGCCTTTTATCTTGATAAGGGTTTCAATTACGAAAATGAATGGAGAATTAGGGGGGATATTGTGATTACCAGGGCAGTGTAATACTGAGTCGGCAACTGCATCATAAACAACACTAAAACGTTAACACTCTAAAATAACATATGCAAGCATTGATCATCAATTAACGTTAGTCACATATACTTACCGTTGCAGGCTCCAGCACGCAACCAACAAGATTGAAAATATCCCTGCACACCGAAAAAAAAAACATTACAAGAAAGGAACAGAACAAAAAGTCCGAACTGATCATAGAATATCCATGACAGGTACATACCCAACAACCCAAGTTAAGAGGAACAACAGCGATACGCCATGACCAGACTTGGTGCGGAAATTGGTGATGATCTGAGGGACCTCGGCGACGCCCCACGCCACCAGACTCACCAGTCCGAACCCGAAAGAGAGATCGTCTCTGAGGTTGCAGAGGCAGTCCTTGAAGTACTTCTCCACCCACCCCACGCAAGGTTTACTCTCCTTCGAGCAATACATCGTAGCCGCCGCCGACGGTCGCCGCAGCCTCAGCACCGCCGATTGCATTATTCTGGACGATTGGTGGCAACGGTAAGTTCCCCTGCTCATTACGCGCACTAGCGCTCTTTTTTTTTCTTTTGTTTATTTATAGTGATAGAAGGTGGCGAAAAAGAAAGGGTTTGAGTTTGAGGTAGAGGTAACTGCTGAGTGATTCATAGGTTAAACAGAAGACACTGGATTCAAGTGGTTACGATGATTGTGAAATTGAAAGATTACAGCATATGGTCTCTAGTTCGAATATTTTTATTGTCCATCTCTAATTGTCGTTAATCTCAACAACTCTAAAAAAATTTATTGACACCAACGATACGATGACAACCCTTAAAGTATACACATGTCTTCAGACAAACATTAACCATAGAAAATATTCTTCGTGAATATGCTTGACACTGTCCAAAATCCTATGCATGCATATTTCAAAAGCTCTCAATCTTGTATAACGGAACGCAACTTTTACTTTGAACGCAGTATGACAGTAGCTATGGACGGAGGTGGTCCTATTGGTGCTAAGGTGAAGTGACGCGGCGTGATGATGCTGCAGTCGCTACGAAACAGGACACTGAGAGCAACGCCAACGATAGAGATAACTTTGGAATGAATGAATAGAGGGGGTATGTTGTCATCGGTGAGTGCATATTCTCCTGCCAGAGAAATAAAAAATAAAAATTTTGGGTATTTGATATTTTCTTTCTTTTATATAATTTATAATATATATATTTTTTATATTATTTTATATGCATGAATATAAATTTCGATTTTATATAAAATCATGTTTGATCATCCCATAATATATATTATATTAAAATATATAATTTATATAATCATTGATATT
>LIEC01007635.1:25010-46521 GCA_001925005.1 Drosera capensis
TTTAATTATCGTTATATGTATATTAATTTTTATATTAATATATATATAATCCAAATATTACAAAAATGTGAGAGAGAATAAGTGGGAGCTTTAATATTTCAGCCGTGAAAATCTGCGTCGACAACGACGCGCAACAATGTGATAAAAGGATAATCATGAACTGACTCTACAGTGTGCACATTTCGTACTTGAATTCCTGTTGTACGTGCTACACATTCCACTGACAATTATCAAGTTTCATTATTCACCGGGTGGAGCACTTGCTTCCGTACATATGTTTTTTACATTTCATTATATATAATATTATAATAAATTAATTTATAAAAAAATAATATAATAATTTTATGAAATTTCTTTCACACATTATAATTTTTATAATTTAAAATATATTCCAATATACTTTTTGAATCATTCTTTTAATTTTTTATTACATCACTCTACCTTTTTCATTTTACCAATCTCCATTTTACCTACTTCAATGCAAGTGCTCTTTATGTATCTGTAGTGCAATTTTAGGATAAAATAGTGAAGTGATTCCTCTTTTGGTTTCACTATGAGCAATCCGCGTGATCATATAAAAATTTATTCGAATATTAAATTTACGTACATTGTGATGGGAAAAAAACATTTCGTTGGATGATAAAAAAACATTTCTTTGAATGATAATGAGGTTTATAATAATAATTGATAAAAAAGTTAGTGTGTGTATTACATGAGATTGATTTGATATTTTTTTATATTAAAATAATATAAAAAATGTTTTACTTATTTTTTAACGATAAAAAAATTATAATTAATATGAGACGAAAAATATATTATTTAACCCATTCCGATTGAACTAATTGTATTAGAATGATTTGCCATATTTGATCTCCTTTCCTTTTGACCTAGAAAGAAAAATACCATCTCTTTGCTTAATTGCTTTAACAAGTCTATATCTCATGTTATTCTAATTTCAATTATTTATTTATTATTAGATACACATCACTTATGATACACATCACTTATGTCCATCTTTTAAACATGAAATAACTCCATGATGTGTACACACTATATTCACATATCCAATAGATGATCTTATAGTGTATCCAGGTTCTTTTGTAATAGAACTCGTGTTTCAGTTCATCCTTTGATGTTAGAATTGAACTGTGGTCACTAATTGAGCGTCCAATCTCCATTATACAGTACTATTGGCCCAGAAGAACAAACGGAAAGGAAAGTGGATCAGATCTAATAATGCTGTCGAGGCCGTACTGCCAGTGTCTAGATGATGAGACTGAACTTTGCCTCTGATGAACCCTCCCCTGGAAACAGTCTTGTCACCCTTTGGCCAATGTTTATTTTTCCAGCACAGAAGTCCACTGCTCTGAACAGAGTCGCATAGCTACATCGCATGATTTTTAAATTCGGGGGAGTTGGTCAAGCAAATGCATGTGCTCCTCCTATCCAATCATTTTCTTTCGGAGTGTTCGATATGATTATTCATCACCAATTACTCCTATCTTTATGAATATATAATGTTTCTTGTCCATAGCAAACATGGGAGCAGAGTCCCACTTTGATTTGAAAGTTTTGATAAAGATTATCGCAACAATATCCATTATTTTCCACGTTTCTAAGTTTTTTTACTTTAAATACTTATAGTGTGTTGATTTGGCAGGTTATGAGGAATACATGAGAAGAACTGATGAATAAGATTATAAATGAATGAAAATAATAATAATAAATTAATATGATATAAAATAATGATATAAAAAGATTATAATTTATAATAGGATTATTTTCAATAATGTGTCTCACGAGGACATTTCATATTACATACGGATAATACTCCCTCCTTTCATATTAATAGTAAAGTTTTTTTATTTGATTAGTTTCAAACAAAATACAATGTTTTTTATTTTGATAATATAAAAAAAGATACAAAATTAATCTTATCTGTTACAGTATATCCATTATTTTCTTTCATAAATATTACAGTAAACTTCACTATTACGAAAAAAATATTTTTTTTCACCAAAATCAACATAAATTCAACATTCGTATAAATTTGTGTGTAAAATCAAAATATTTCAATAAATATGGGAGGGAAGAAATATATTTTTTATAGTACCACCCGAGATATATGGAATCTCGACCCATTAGATGATGAGGATAAGCCTTGTTCATGTTTTGACAGGAAAGATGATTGGATCATTTAAATCCAAAGCACAAAACAATTCCTTCAAATTCAGTACAGATTAATCAACGAGGGATAAAATTACATAACGCAATAGTGGCAATAAGATTTCAGAATTACCTTCTTCCAAAGCCCTAACCTAGCAACTTGATCGCCTCCGGGAAAACATATCGGCTACAGGCTACAGTCTGTCGATCAATCAAAGTTGTTCCTCAGCAACGCCTCTCATCCTGGCTTCAATTTCAGGTGACTGAGATCCATCTCCCAATCGCCTGTGTTTATCTTTCTACTCCGCTCTGGACAATTTCAGACAACTGTTACGTTTTTCAGATTGAGGCACAAAATGCTTCATATCTTTATCTATCAATCCACTCTCAAATCACTCATCTTTATCTATTACTACCTCTTAATTGATATGTTTTCGTGAATTGCTCGTTTATTGGTTACTATCTCTTAATTTGCTCGTTTATAGTGAAATGATGAGGGCTTTTATTGGAAATCTTGATTCTTACAAGGCTAACATCCACAAATTGTGTGAGAGAATTGGCTTTGAAATGGAAGTCTCGGTGGCTAGCGAGCTCGTAAATGGAGAGTTTGCTCCTCATCTTTAGTTTTACCTCATCGGTAAAAGTATCAAAGCTCTTTTACTTGTAACTAAGGTTCGATCTGAAGTTTTCTATTGGGCTCATGAAAATGATCGTAAAGTTTATATAAGAAAGTTGATTGAAGATGAGATTAAGTTATGTTATCAGTAAAATAATACTCCTATGTAAGTCCATTGCTAAACAGTACACTGCTTTCCTAAACAATAAGCCGGTCTCATTTTTCTGGTAAGGTAAATAAACCAGTCTCTTTTATTTCTATCAACAAAGATAATTAAGTTCACTTTGAATAAACATCCAGGATTTTTGTAAGTCAATTGATTATAATCTCTTCAGCTGAATGATATGTTTGAACAATTCAAATATTGTGTAGGTCCATTTTTGGACGTAATCTTTTAGTATCTCTCTGATTTTCTATCCTGCTAAGCACGTATCTTAGGTAGCCCATTAATACCTATAAGTTGCTTATAATTGAATACTGGACTTTGAATATGAAACTTGACTAAAAGCCACATCCTTAAAACAAAGCCGTGCCGTGTGATGGAGATATGCTCGATACGTTCAACCTTGTTCTTCCGATGAAATCTCAATCTTCAAAACCTATCATGCCATCAAAATTTATTCTCCTTGACCAATCTTTTCAAATATATAATCTCATCCTCCAAACAGAAAGAAACATAGAATAGTTGATGTTTCATCAAATCTGATGAATAACCCAATGAGTTCTTCGCTAAGGGTTTTATCCTTGATCATCTGCGTCTCTTCCTTTGTTGGTGCCCAGCAGCCTTATATTACCAGTAGCTGCGGATCATATGGCTCACCAATAGGCTATTCCTGCAATGGCCTTAACAAATCCTGCCAAGCTTACCTAACCTACAGTGTCCGATCTCCTTACACCACCGTCTCATCCCTCGCCACGCTCTTCTCCGTCTCCCCATCCAGCCTCGCCCACATCAACTCCGTAGCAATTACATCTTCCTTGGCCGTGAACCAGAACGTGATTGTCCCTATCACTTGTTCTTGTGCTGGTCCTTACTATCAATCCAACACCACTTATGTCGCACACTCTGGTCAGACCGAGTTCAACGTAGAGAAGGACATTTTCGAAGGCTTAACCACATGTGAAGCGATCGATCACAATAACGGGGATACCGCTGATGTAAATGCTGGCCAGAGGTTGACGATCCCTTTAAAGTGTGCTTGTCCTACCAAAAATCAAACCGAGCAGGGGATCGAGTATCTCTTGACTTACCTTATTGAGAGTGGGGACAGCGTTTCAACCATCGCGGCAACCTTTGGTTCTAACACTCAGAGGATATTGGAAGCTAACGAGATTGATCAGAGCACTGTTATATATTATTTGACTGCCCTTCTGGTTCCTCTTCAGAGCCCTCCCAATAGTTCTGAGCTCGTTCCGCCATCACCCGCCCAATCTCCGCCCCCGTATCCACCTAGTAGCTCGAGCCATAGGTGGGATTACTTTGGCGGAAGAGTGGCTGCAGGTGCTGCGTTTGTAGCCCTCGTTGGGGGTGTCCTCAGTTTTTAGAAGTTTGATACAGTTTCAATCCGTCCACGGTCCTGTATACAATCGATCATCATTGGTGTGCAAATCGAAACTGTAGTAGTATACCATCGTCCTTGAGACGTAAAACGAAACTCCTTAAAATACATATTAAATAATATTAAAAATAAAAATATTATAATTATTTTGGAATAAATGAAAGATATTTTATGTTCAGTTTATATTTTACATTCGAAAAAAAAAAAAGTATTACAGAGCATCCCATCTCTGATGTTTGGGAATGAACAACCAGTACGTGGGGCTCATCACAGCAGCCAAGCCGAGTTGGGCTCATTTATAAACAAAACACAGTCGAATTTGAGCAAACTAACAAATGAACGAACCGAGTTTGAATAGTCTTTATATACGGGTTGGTCGGGCTCTATTATCACCCCTACCTGATTAAAAAAAGAAAAAGGGAAAAAAGGAAATGAAAAAAACAATTGACGTGCCGTGTCTCGCTTATTACCTCGTAGTAGTATTTTAATAGGAGTAGTACAACTGGATTCAAGAGATATACTGGAAACTCGACCCATTTTTAGAGCATCTAAATGACAGAAGGAAAATGTGAAAGGTAAGAAGAAACACAGGCAATTGGAAGGACTCTCTCGTCCAAGGATTCATTAAGTATATGTAGCATAATATCGTATTCTAACAAAAAATAACAAGAGCTAATCAAGGAGATATATAAGACAAGTTACATATTCAAAATTCAAACACAAGATTAATCGATTCTATAATGGAATGTAAAATTATCCTTTACCCCCGCAAGCGAAAGGGTACTGTGGTGACGTTGAGCTTGGACGCAAGAAGGGAAAAACGATCACGTGTCAACCCTTTGGTGAAGATGTCTGCGAGTTGCCGTTCTGATGGGATGTAACTGATTTTCAAGACCGCCTAAATGCAGTAATTCACGGACAAAATGATAATCGATCTCAATGTGAAGTGTGCGGGCATGGAAGATTGGATTACGAACCATACAGATAGCAGAGACGTTGTCGCAATGAATATGAGGAGACTGCCAAAATATGTATACTCGACTCACGGAAAAAAAGAACAAAACCAGCGGACTTCAGCAGGAATGGATGATACAGGACGGTATTCCGTCTCAGTGCTGGATCTTGAAATAGTGGATGTATACTCATGGAAGAGCGTTGTTGTGCACTTGAACAGATTTGTGGCATAGATGTCATAAAAATAGGAGATGTAGCAGCTGAAATGCTTGGTTCTTCAGCTAAAGAATTGCATCTGACTTTCGGATAATTTGAACTTGGCACAAAAGCCTGAGGCGATGAAGGTGTTGCAGCTAGCACACAATGGTCTGATTGATCAAGAGTAGAAACCATAGTTGCACCGTGAGAATGTCTCCGAGAAACAACACTTGGAGTTGAGATCAGCACTTGCGTGTCCTTTTTTATAGGAAATTCCTATTTATCGAACAACACATGACGAGTGATATAGACACGTCTCGATTTGACATCAAGATATCTATACCCTGTACGACTCGAGTCATATCCAATAAAAACACATGCAATTGATTTGGACATGAGCTTGTGAGCATTATGAAGGACCATATATGGAAAGCAAGTGCACCCGAAAATCTTAAGAAATCGATAATCGGATTTACGGTTGCACAACTTTTCCAAGGATGAAGTGAAATTTAATATTTTCATTGGCAGCCTATTGATCAAGGAGGAAGCAATAGCAAAGGCATTAACCCAAAAACATTGTTGTAAGTCTCTCTTAAAACAAAATTCCCGATGGATTTTTCCTTTTGGTTATAAGTCGAATTGTGCTAAAAGCCATAACCCGACCTCTTGCGCATGTCTGTTTTCGCTTGACTCTATTCTGTTGTGAAGTGTGAACACAAGGTAGTTGGTGTGCAATGCCATTTACATGCAGAAAGTTTGTGAAGGCGTTGGTTGTAAACTCCCCTCCTCCAGAGTTTGAACAGATTTAATTTTATGAGTGTAGTTTCAAGCATGACCTTGTTTTTGGCAAAGACAGTGAAAGTTTCAAGCATGACCTTGTTTTTGGCAAAGACAGTGAAAACTTCACTTTTCCGCACTTATCCAGGATATATCCATGCGTATCTTCAAAAATCATCCACAACGATCAACGTGTACTTAAAGCCAAAAATAGAAGTTAGGCCATTAAAACAGAGATCGAATTGATTATCGAAAACGATAAACAAAGATCGACTGAATTGATTATTAAATGATTTGGTTTTGATTTACGAAATGAAACCGCGATTTAAAACCGAACAGAATTGAGAAATCGATGATAAAAACAGTTTACGATCGATTATCGAATCGTTTAAAATTAATTATCGTAATTGTTTTTTATAGGATTGTTTAACTTAAATATCAAACACATTACATTACTTTAAATCTCTATTTAAACCTAATATCCTTAGTATTATGAATATTATCTTTGTTGTTTTTTTGCGAGAAATGAAAATAAAACCTTCAATCATATATCTTTTTATTTTTTTGGTCGAATATTTTTTATTTGGTTAGTAAAAAATTCATTTGTTCATATACTTTTAGTATAATTTATGTTGTTTTTTAATTCGATATATATAATTTATTTTTACAAACCTATGTAGTAAAAAAATTTATAAAATTATTTTAATAAATAATATATATAATTAAAATATCAAAATAATTAAGACAATAATTAAAATCATAAAATAAAAGTAAAAACAGAATCGTTTAAAAATAAAAGAAATCAAACCATTTAATAAATAATTTTGATTTTGATTTTCAAATCAACTACGAAAAATCGAACTGATTAGAGCGAACATATCCCATTAACACTCGTAGAAGGTACCGGCGAAGGGCCCCAAACATCCATATAAATTAATTCAAAAAGGATAAGAGGATATTCTAGAACTGATAAGAAAAGATAGAGCACTGGACTTGCCCATTGGGCATACATGACACATCTGACTCGATTTTTTATACATGACACATCTGACTCGATTTTTTTACTAATAGGTAGATGACATTTGTTTATTAAAATAGCTTAAATTGCAGATGAATGATGACCCAGACGAGCATGCCAGTTGGAGGATGATGTCCTTTCACCGACCAGAGCAAGAGATGACCTTGATGAAGACGACGAGGACAACGTATAAAGGCCGTGAGCACTATTATGCCCAGAAAGAAGAGTCTTTTGAGTCTTGTTGTCCTTGACACAGAAACCAGAGGAGGTCAGTTCGATATAACAATCGTTATCTTTAGCGAGCTGACGAATAGACAACCAATTACGATGGAGATTAGGAACATAAAGCACTTTGTTAGATTTAAGGAGGGCCCGTTTGAGCGTAAGAAACCATGTAAAATTTTATCAAATATTTTTGTTTGATTTTTTGATAAGAATGAATTTTGTATCTATATTTGTATATGCAACTAACATAATACATTTGATTTTATACTGAGTGCGTCAACGTAAAGGAGATTGATAATTAACCCCAATCTGAGGGAACCTCCTAAGATGGGAAGTCAAAGGAGAAAAGTGAAAGAAGTTAAATTCGAGATATATCAACCTTTAAAGATTTCAGATGATGTTTTGGATGAACTTCAAATGAAATATGAAGGATTGTTTCAAAGATTTCAGATGATGTTTTGGTTGAACTTCAAATGAAACATGAAGGATTGTTTAAAAAATGCATGGATGGTCGATTTTATACTGGATGGCATGGACCCACACAGATATGCTGCTTCACAGACGTGCGCCGCTTTCACCGTCGTTTCCACGCTTCCACAGACGTAAGCCCACACACATGATGTTCAACAGTCTCCGTCTCGAAGACGAAAGTAAGTTGCAAATGACTCGTATTCTGGACCCAGACCTTCGATAATAAAATCAATTAAATTAGCTTCATCAACTTTGACTCTGGCTATGGCGAGAGCGCCGACTATACCTTGGGAATTCGTCAAATATTCTGAAATAGATGTTGTCGGGATCTTTGTGAAGAGGGTTTAGCTAGAATTTCATGATCTTATTATATCTTTATTATATCTTTTGATGTTAGTAAATATCTTGTTTAAATCTTTTATACATATTATATATATATATATATATATATATTTTGGATATTAATTTGTTTATTTCACATATTGATATTCGGGATGTTATATTTTAAACAAAGTATTGCATATAACCTATAGACACAGACTTATTAATCTTAAAGTCATGATAATCACGTACCAAAATCATGTTGATAATCCACAAGTAATTCGATCATTGTTTCTCCATCATTTTTGCTTATCCCCCCTCTACGCGCCGCCTCTGTTTTTCCCCGTTCCTCTTCCTTTTTTTTCTTTAACCTGTTTCACCCTAATTTACCATACAGGCATCACTTACATACTCATAACCATACACCACAAATTGGGCCCACACATACACTTTGTGCAGATAAATAGCCCGCTCTAACTTCCAAACTTATCGGCTAACGAAAGATTTTAAATTAAGATATATATTAATTCTCTAAAATATTTTAGACTTTAAATCTTATAATTTAACTGGGTTTTCATTGAATTTAAATCTATCTCATATAGTTTCACCCAATTAAATATTAATCAATCATGGATTCCATAAAATATACAGCAATTCAATCATAACATTTAAATCTATTTAATTTTACAGGTTGTTACGTGACGAGATCGATTGAACTATTATAGGTTTTCGAAGTTGCGACTAGAAATTCTGCACGTCTTCATCTATCAATCCGCTTCGGTCTTTCGCTGATTTCTCTTTGCATTCTCACCTACTGAGTTCGTATGTTTCATGAACTCTGTTTATCCCTTTGTCTTGTTACATTGTAATATCCTTCTGAATTCAATAATCCTATGCTGATGATAATTAGGATCCAGCAAGTTGTATTTTAAAGATTTGCACCTTGTTCTGAATGTGCAAAGTGATCTGGGCGGAAAGCTGTTCAAATATCTTGGGGAGATGATTAGGGTTTTGATTAGAAATATTGATACTTTCGAGTCGAAGATCGGTAATCTGTGCGATAGGATTGGTCATTAGCAAGATGATAAATGGAGAGGTTGCTCTAGATCTTTAGTCTAACTCAATCAGCAAAAGACTCGAAGATTATTTACTTAGAACTGACTTAGATTCGAGATAATCTAAAGTTCCCTGTTGCCCCCATGAAAATGATCGTGAAATTAAGTATGTGGATTGAAGATGAGATTAAGTTATGTTTTCAATAAGAACAAAATGCAAGTCAATTGGTAAACAGTACACTGCTATGCTAAAAAATAAGACAGTCTCTTTTGTTTCAATCATACAAATTATTTAGATGTGATTCCTCTAAACATCCAGGATTATTGAGTTGAATCATTTGTTTGAACCATTCAACAATTGTGTTCGTTTGGACCTGATCCTTCTAGTGCCTCTCTGTTTTCCTTTCCTGCTAGCACATATATTAGGTAACCCAGTAATACCTAAGTTGCCTATAATTGAACATTTGACTTTGAATAACAAAACCATTAATGATACTTAAATCATTATCAATATAAAAGTTGACTCTAAGCCAATTCTTTAAACCAAGGCAGTGTGATATGATTGATCTGGTCAACCTTGTTCTTCCAATGAAATCTCAATCTTCAAAACCTATCATATCATCAAAAAAAAATAAAATTCTTGAGCAATCTTTTCAAATATATATCTCATCCTCCAAACATGAAGAGATATAGAATAGTTGATTTCCATCAAATCTGATGAAGAACACAATGACTTCTTCATCGTGGATTTTCCCTTTGATCATCTGCTTCTCTTCATTTGTTGCTGCCCAGCAGCCATACACATCCACAATCTGCAGCTCAGATGTTTTAGCAAGAGGATATTCCTGCAATGGCCTTAACAAAACTTGCCAATCTTACCTGACCTACAAAATCCAATCTCCTTACACCACCATCTCCGCCTTAGCCGCGCTTTTCTCCGTGTCCTCGTCCAGCCTCGCCCTCATCAACTCCGTATCAGTCACCTCTTCCTTGGCCGTGAACCAGACCGTAATCGTCCCCATCACTTGTTCTTGTGCCGGTCCTTACTATCAATCCAACACCACTTATGTCGCACAGTCTGGTCAGACCGATTTGGTCGTAGGGAGTAATGTCTTCGAAGGCTTAACCACATGTGAAGCGATGGAACACAATAACGGTGATACCGCTAATGTAAGTGTTGGCCAGAGGCTGACGATCCCTTTAAGGTGTGCTTGTCCGACCAAAAATCAAACCGAACAGGGGATCGAGTATCTCTTGACTTATCTTATTGAGAGTGGGGACAGCGTTTCAACCATCGCGGCAACTTTCGGTTCCAACACTGAGACGATATTGGAAGCTAACGAGATTGATCAGAGCACCGTTATATATTATTTGACTACCCTTCTGGTTCCTCTTCAGAGCCCTCCAAATAGTTCGGAGCTCGTTTCGCCATCTCAGTCTCCGGCAACTGCCCAATCTCCGTTAACACCTAGTAGCTCGAGCCACAGGTGGGATTACTTTGGCGGAGGAGTGGCTGCAGGTGCTGCGTTTGTAGTCCTCGTCGGGGGTGTCCTTTTCTGCATATTGTGGCGAAATACTCGGGAGAAAAGAGAGCGAGTGATTCCCTCGGAGGGGTTTGGGGCGCAACAGAGGCGTGTCCCTAGGAAAGTAGATGTTGATCCTGAAGAATCTCTAAGCAGCATCTTCAGCGTAGCCAAGTCCCTCAAGATATATAGCTTCAAAGAACTGCAGTCTGCTACAAGCAATTTCAGTTCGAGCAGTTGGATCAAAGGCTCTGTGTACCGCGGAAACATAGGAGGAGATGTAGTCGCGATAAAGAAAATGGAGGGAGAGGTCACAGAAGAGATAAATTTACTGAATAAGATCAATCACTCCAACCTCGTAACTCTCATGGGGGTTTGTTTTGAGAAGGGAAAGTGGTACCTTGTCTACGCGTATGTGGTGAACGGCCCCTTGAGTGATTGGATTCACCACGAGGAGGATGGCGGTAATAAGTTCCTAGGTTGGACGCAGAGGATAGAGATCGCTAATGATGTTGCGACAGGGCTAGACTATCTCCATAGCTACACCACGCCGCCTCATGTCCATAAGCATATAAAGAGCAGCAACATTCTCCTTGATAGCAATTTTCATGCCAAGATCATCAACTTGGGGCAATCAAGGCCCATAGGAAATGAAGGCGAGCTGTTCGTGTTTACAAAGCATGTGATCGGCACCAAGGGCTACATGGCTCCTGAGTATCTGGAGAATGGTTTGATCACGCTGAAGCTCGATGTTTATGCTTTCGGTGTTCTCTTGCTGGAGATTGTCACAGGAAAACAGCCTAATGAATTGTATGAAGAAGTGAATGCTTCATTGTCGGAGGTTGTGGACTCTCTGATCCGTGATTACGACGAAGATAACCAAGTTGGAAGAGAAAAGCTCAGGTCCCTTATTGATCCTTTTCTGCAGGACATGTACCCAGCAGAAGCTGCTATATTTGTGCTCAAACTGGCTGGGGAATGCCTGAGAAAAGAACCAGGGAATCGCCCTAGCATGAACGAGGCAGCCAAAGTTATGTCTAGGACTCTGAGCATCTCTCATGTTTGGGAGTCGACAACCAGCACTTCAGGTTCATCCCAGCCGCTCTCACAGCATCCGGGAGCTTCTGATGAAGTTAACTGATCAGTATATGTATATAACAGTTGAGATGAGCACTATAAAGAAGTATCATGTTCCTCCTCCATGTTTACGATCTATGCTTCTAGAAGATTTGTAGTTTTCTGAGATCCAAAATTTCAATGGGATGTAAAGTTATCGGTGTACAAAACTATAAACAGATAATTATGTTTGTTAAGTTGCATTTGCACATAGCATTTTCTTTTGGTTACTGATCTCTGAAGTTGAGTGGTCAATTGAACTACAGCTAGGCTTACAGTTCATGCGGTGTGAAACAAAGAGATGGAATTAGTCATATGCTACATTGATAATGCACCCCTTAGATTAGGACCAAATATAGAACATACTAGAATCTTAAAATATTGACAAGCCAGAGAGATAAACATCGGTTCTCTTCATTGTAATACATTGGAGTATAGTTGGAAAAAAGAAAATAGGGAAAGTGTGTCCGCTAGCGTGGCAAATTAGTGGGAGAAAAGTCATCGGATGGTGATAAAAAAAAAAAAAAATGATCAACCAATTCAGCAAATAACTGGGAATTAGGGATTTGAAGACGGAAGCCGGAGCTTATTTCATCATCATTAGCCTTATTCCATATTCGGAATATAGATGAGATACCCATGATTATCATGTCAGAATAAAAGACAAATCAAAAACAGCCCTTGTCAATGGTAAATTTTTGTACCCATTGCTTTCCAAATGCCCCTTCACATTCCCCAGTTTTCCACCCATCAACATATCACCTTCAAAACGTAACGGCAGCCATTTTGTACTTTGACCTCTGCACCTGGTGGCCCAAATATCACGGCCAACAAACAACAGCCCAAATAAACGAACATCATTGGCTCATGCCGATAAATCAAAAGTCGAACAATGACACTACCTTTCAACAAATCTAATCCAAAAAGAAAGACTTAAACCTTAAAAGAGGGGAACTGTAACAATGCTTTATATAATGGGGGAAAAGAAAAGAACTACCAACTACCCCGACATAATTCACATGCTATGATGATGCCATCCATCCCAATCACCCACCAAATCATCCACGATTGATAACGATGACGCATTTGACGACATTAATTATCCAAAAAAAACTCCAGGAAGAAAAGTGAAAACAACAAGTCCCGATTGGTTAAACATAAATAATATTTCTTTCGTGATCGATGTTACGATAATCAAATATTATTTTATAAAAAAATAAATTATAAAAAATATATTATATTTTAAAAAATATATTATAAAAAATAAATTATATCTTTGAATTAGTGATAAAATCCCTTAAATTAAATGTTGGGAAAGTTTAGGGAGGGGAGGGAATAGAACGAAATCAACTCCTGGTTTGCTTCAACCAAGTGCTGGGCCAAACACTGAGAGAGCTGAGCTGGGCCCGACATTCGGTTCATATATAGTGTATTTTGGTTAGGCCTAAGGCTGATAGTAATATGGCTTGCCCGTGAGCCAGACCTTGTTTTCTGGGCTTTTGAATTGTTGGAAACTTCTCAAAAGCCCGCACCTGAACTATTATCCTAGGCCCAACATTGTCTGGGTCTCAATGCAAGTCACATTTTTTTAACATGTTAACATAACAAAGGTGGCACTCAGGTTAACTTAACGACAAGTCGTCATTTAACTGATCTTTATAAGTTAAAGATCATATATCATAATAATGCTATAATGTTCATCATCCAGGACAAATTGTAAAAACACGAATTTCACTCGCAATCCTGTACTCACGAACGAAGCGGATAGAAAGAAGATATTCACACCCATGACAGTCTTTCGCTTTCTCACCAGTCCAAAGCAAAGGTTAAATAGAACAGCCTTGCATCAGGCTTTCGGGAACACGTGTCCTGTCCATTTGCACACACACGGGTGAGGTTTGATGATGGGCTGTGCAAACCTTGGACCACAGTCCCCACGTGTCCATGGGCCATGCCTTGCCGGCCGTGCCAATGGGCCCAGGCCCTTTTGCCCACTTTATTTTCCTGGACCACCCTTCTCTCTTTTTCACTTTGCATACCATGCAATGATTAGATTCGTGCATACTGATTTCCTGATTAACGTATTAATTAAAGTATACTTAAACACAATTGATCTACACCAGCTCTCATTGGTATACTTCCTCCCTACCTGATTTTATATGGGTTGCATTTTATCTCAAATTGGATGAAGAAATAATTTTTGTTTTTTGATAATGTGATTTATTGTAATAGTTACGAGAAAAGATATTTGGTGTACTGTAATTAAATTTGATTAATTTTATATTTTTTTAGATTAAAAACTTTTCAAATATGATATGTTATAATTATTATAAAATATAAAATAATAAGTATTGTATTTATTATGGGACGAAGGAAATATAAATGTGTGACATCATAAATATCTTACCAATACCCTTTAACCGTTTATGTTTCTTAAAACTTAGGCCTAAATCCAATTTTCTTCGTATACACATTCTCAACGATCGTCTCATTCGTCAGCAAACTAAAGGGGTGATGGTCGCTGGCTCTGGCCCTGAAGCAGGTTGATTATGACTCATGATAATCGGCACATTTTGCATCTGGAATGTCTCTTTTTCCATGGGTCGGGATGGGTTCCTCTCTCTTCGCCCACATATACCTCAAGACTTGCAACCATTCAGCACATTAATCACTACCTGAAACAGTGCCCCGCAAAGTCCCCCAAAACTTTGAACTTCTGCTTCTATATAATGTATAGCTGCAATTTTTTTTTTTAGTGCAAGACGTGGTTAGAGAATATCGGTTTGAATCATGGTTCATGGTTAGAGAATATCGGTTTGAATCATGGTCATTACAACGAAGAATAAACGATTAGTTGCAACCAATTATATGATTGACTTTCACAGCATTGGAAGCCTATGCATACTAATAAAACAGGAATTTGTACAGGTTGGTGCCTTTGTCAGCTTTGCTTACTGTCGCTAAAACAATTCAATTTGGTACTGTCTTAGCCCGGAAAAGAACAGAAATTCTATTGTCACCTGTGCGTGTGGCATCACTACTTTAATTGCAACTAGACTACTTTATTAAGTTCAATTAATTGTTAATCCAATACGTAGAACGGATACACCAGATATATATTGCTTTGTTATTACTACTAGTAGTATAATTCTCCAAAGGACCAAATCCATATGCAGTACTATATCCTAAAACAGAAATAATTGAATTTTGGAAGTAACAGTTTTTCTTTTGCTATCTTCCGTCGATGATTGAAATAGCGAGAAAGCGACCGACGGTTACGATATCACATCATTAGGTGAAAGGCGCCCTTTTTGTATTCCATTTTCCTCCTCTGTCGCCTATCAAATTCAATCACAATATTTTGTGTATGCTCGCTGACATATACGCTACGCACGGGCGAGCAGTGAGCATACAACAAAATCGAAGCAATAACGCCGTGGTTGATATGTAGCCAGCTAGCTAGGTATAGTTTTGGAGCAGAATTTTCTGAAAGATGTATAAAATGTCCCAGGCCTGGCCCAAAGGCATCAATTTTAAGTCTAAGCAAGAGAATTGGCCCAGTAGGCCCAAAACACCCGCATGGGTGTGAAAGTTGACACAGTAGGAAGTTTCAAAGATATGAGTGAGGCCAATAAATACACAAAAAGTGTCATACCCGTGACATTTAATCTAGAGAACCAATCTGCCTGCACATATTTTTATGTTTAGGACCTAGAGTATGTATTCCTCGTCATGCGATATATAGTTCTAGAAAAAAAAAATCGAAAATAAATTATAAAAAAAAGAAGAAGAGTTATTTGACTTGCATTCCTCGTCATGCGATATATAGTTCTAGAAACAAAAATCGAAAATAAATTATAAAAAAAAGAAGAAGAAGAGTTATTTGACTTTTCTTCATGTTCCTTTTAATTATGTAGTGGTGTAATAATAATTGGGATGACCGAGTGGAGAGTTGTGCTCACTCAATTCAGCCACACCCAAAGATACCTGTATACACAAAAGCATTAAAAAGACAAAGGAAAAGAAAGAAAAGATAATAAAAACATTGGACAATTACAGGTGCATTATCCACCCATCCACACATATCATGATATGAATTCAAATTCAATTTTTAAAGGAAAAAAACAAAAGTGTAAAAAAAAGGAAGAGAATCCAATTTGTCTGAATCACTTTTGTGTTTTTTCGAGCAAAGGAAGAGAGGAGGATCTCTTTGATGCCTTTCCAGGTCTAGTCTAAGGTCTATGCATCATTTTTTGCTATGGCTACATCAAAGTGGTAAGCAAGCACAGCGGAGAAGCTGCTACTTCTTCCCCGTTTTAGAAATCTGGATTCGACATTTCCTCGTACAACTGTTTTGCCTCCTTTACCAAGATATTGATGATCATCAATATCTACGGTGACGGTCCAATCCACCGTAACGGGCCAAAAAGCCCGGGACCGGATCGGTCCAAGTTCGGATATTTGACATCTTTATATTGATGTTACCATGATATTTGTCTCTTATCGAAGTTTATTTGAAAGGCCGAGGTCGGATGAGACCCTGTAGATGAACGACATTATATGTCGATCCAATTTATCATGAAATCACAAGACATTGTCATTTCATATATCTGATTATTGCTTTTTTAGTGTGAATTGATTGTTTTTGTTAAAATTTTGAAGTTATTGTTAAACGTAAGATATATTGATCTTTAGTACTGTGTATGAAACATTTGGTCAGAGAGCCTGATTAGTCATCCCCCATTAGCTCAGAAGATTTCTTAAATTCACCGTTTAGTCTGGATCATCGTTTGTCATAGTCTGAAGTTTTAAAGCGCTGGATTTTATTTGGTCGACTCCTGAGTTTGATAACACTCCATCCATGTAAGAGTGATCTTTTTTTTAACAAGATAAAAGAGTGAACTGTGGACATTATTGATTTGGTGTTCGATTTCTGTCTCACAATGGATGAATCAAGACATTTCGAGTTAATTTAGACTAGATATGGTCATTATTTTTTGCTAAAAAGGAAAGAGAGAACACTAACTGTATTTCATTTTGTTGATGAGACGCAGGCGGAAGTGTTAGCATTTTAGAAATTAAATAACCACCAAAACATTTTGAATGTTACGCTATAATGTACTACTACTAATATCAAACTAAAGCACACAATAAAAATGTTACGTTATGGCATTTATAAGACGTTACCTGTCGTCGTCATATGGATCAACCTCTCCCTTCGCTCTCTTCCTTGAGTGAACAGCAACGAATCAAAGAAAAAGAGAAGAGCCATGAATTTCATCATTTTCGTGAGGGAGGGAATTGATATTTTGAAGATTCTTTTTATCATCCAATATCCGTTGTGTGGAAGGGATATTTTTATTAAAAAAATTAAATAAATATAATATTTTTTTAAAAATCATTTTTTATTTTGAAAATAATCATCAATATACGTACACATCTAAGGATATCACTTTCGAGACCCACCTGATCATAGTTTCCATTTGAGAGAAGGCGATTGTCCAACCACCCCAGTCACCAGCAGCAGACACTACACACACACACACACTCTAAACGGGAGCAGTTATGGGACGTTCATAGTTGGAAAAGATGTCGTTTGGTCAGAAATTGAGTTTTATTTTATTAAAAAAATATTTTAACAGAAAGTAATTTTTAATCAATTTTTATGATTTTTTCATGTAAATAAAACTCGTTTGTTCAAAAAAATATTTGTATAAAATAAAAATCATTTTTTTTAAAAATAATTTCTTATATAATAGTGAATTTGTTTTGTGAACAAACGAATCCTATTTTAATTTTAAAAAAATAAACGTACAAAAATAATGAACACGCTAAACTCACAACTACTAGTAGTCAAGCCCCATAGAAGAAAGAAGAAAAGGAAAACAGAATACTAAAAAGAAAAAAGGGGGAAAAAAAAAAGAGAGAGACTCGAAAAAGGAAGAAGTACAGAACCCATTAGACCCATTTGGGTGGCTGCTTTCGATCTTCATACATCTCTCCTTCTATCATCTCAGCTCTCCTGCTTCTTTCCACCATTTATTTTTTTGAATTAGTCTCTCCCATGAAAGAGCCTCCTGAATTCAATATTGATTGACCTTTCTGCATCCAATCCAAACAATTGCAAATCAATAAAGGTATAGCCTAAACCAGAATAGAAAGTTGATGAGGATGATGAAGCTGCAAGAGCACAATCAACACAAAACATGGGCGCAGTAGCATCGACAACAACCACCACCATATCATCATCCCAAATCAACCGCCACAGAAAATCGACATCAACACCACCACCACCACCACCACCATCACCACCACTGGCAGTACTATTAATCCGATTTTCTATGTCCGAGGATTATAGCAGCAGTCATCATCACCAGCAACTCCCACATCATCAACAACTATTACCAGACCAACAACAGCAGCAGCAGCAAGGATTTTTCAGTTTCCACAATGGGTTCGACCAATCTGGAACTGGCCACCAGATCCGAAGCGATAAGCAAGGATTCGACGGGTCCGTTGGTACCATCGGTCTCGACCAACCAGAAGCCCACAACCCTTACGAGGAGGCGGGGATGTTGTCGGAGATGTTCAATTTCGGTCACGGGGCGGCGAGATCCGCCACGGAACTCCTGGAGCATCAAATGTCCACTCATCGGATTCCGCCCCTCGGGTCCAACTGGTACGTCACCAATCGAAATTCAACTGACGAGGGTTTCGCCGACAAACATATTCCGAGAATCAATTCGGCCGCAGCCATGCAGCTCTTCCTCTCAAACCCTTCCACTTCGGCCAGATCCTCCTCTCCACCACCACAACCACAACCACCTCCGAGTGGGTCCACGCTGCACATGCTGATGCCGAGACCGCCGCCCGGGTTCTGCCCGGTGCTGACACAGCAGGCCCAATTGGGAGGGTTTGTGGAAGGCCAAGGGCTTTCTCTATCCCTATCATCGTCCCTTCATCAGCATCTCGAGGCAGCGAAGGCGGAATCTGAACTCGACCTCAGAACCATCGGCGCCGGCGACGGAGCCGATGGTTCCGGGATGATATTCTTTAATCGCAGCGGTGTCGCATCATCTACGAATTCGGGTCAAGCAGCGCAATATATAACGTTACACGGTAACCGTGATTATTATCATCATTACCAGAATCCAGCAATGAATCAAATGGGTCATCACCCGGTCCAAGTGGGATACGGGTCGTCGTCGACGTCGGTGGGAATGTTCAGTATGCTGATGAATTCAAGGTACGCGAAGGCGGCCCAGGAGTTGCTGGAGGAGTTCTGCAATGTAGGCAGGGGACAGTCAATATCATCTAGGAAGTCCAAGTTATCACTATTGGGCAAAAAACCTACATCAAACCCCGGCGATGACGCCACTTCCTCTGGTAATGAGGCGGCGGGGTCTACTCCGAAGGAGCCGGCAGCAGCGTTGTCGGCGGGGGATAGGATGGAGCATCAGAGAAGGAAGATCAAACTCATAGCCATGCTTGATGAGGTATGTATGCCATTGATACCATCTTTCTTGCTGATTCTTCTCCATTTGATTCTTTTTTCCATATGTTTTTGAGTTTTAAGAATTATTTACACATCGTGTGTGAAAACATAAAACAAATAAAATGAAGAATTAAGATTGATTATTTATTTATATTTATATGTTTAATCGAATCACCATTTGAGATACGTGCGTGAAACCAACACATTCCCATTCCCTTTTCCTTCTCTTTTTTCCTGGACCAAATCTTTTTTTTCTAAGTTATAAACATTGCATTATTGATGAGGAGCATGATGCCGGGCGGCGGCTGTATATTTTATTTTTACTTTACTATGCTAATCACGATCGATGAGATCAACATTGATTCACGAGCAGCTTGATTAAAATATGGAAGCAGATACACTAAACTTTTTCATGATTTCATTTTTTTTAAGTCACAAAAACAGAAATGGCAATGATATGCTTTCAGTTTGGTTTTCTAATTAAAAAATCATTATTGAAATTTCATTTGTATTTATGTATCGTAATGATTTTCGATTATAAGAATCAATGCATATGGTGATTTTGGACGTATACATTGATAAAGTTTGGTGGGAGATGAGATCGAAGTGGGGATGGCGCACACGATGGGAGAGGGGAATGGTATAATTGGTAACAAGCTGGATCGATAAAATGGTCCTTACATTCATCTCATCTGATGGAAAAAGGTGTGCATTTTGGCGTGGTGCTAACATTACATTATAGTAGCAATAGTATATATTTTTCTGCAGATTAAATGGATTGATTGTGGTTGTGTTTGGTATGGTTTTTCATTCTGAATTTTAGTTTTGGATTCTCTAATTACTTGATAAGTCCAGTGTTCAATATGATATTATTGAATTTCAAAATTAAGAATTAAAAGTAAAATATTGAAATCCAAAAAAAAAATAAAAGGATAACATTTTAACTTATGAAGTGTTTTTGGTTTTTGTTATTTATTGATTTTGGTTTTATACCAAACAACTCCTTAAAATTTTAACATTATATAATATGATGATTTTTGTTTTGGATTTTCTTAATAATTTTGAATTTCATTATTTTGAAAAACCATACCAAATAGCCCCTACATTTTTCGATCATTTCATCTTCGTACATTGTTTTTCCAGGCTTTTGGATTATGCACATATACATCTATATTGTTCTTTCTTCAACTTTTGTCTGCTTTAAATATTTTGGGTGGTTTCGTGTAGCACTCATGAATGGGAGCATTTATTTTGTCTACAGTACAATATTCCCTCTCTTGCTAGATTCCAGGATTTTTTTAATATATGAGATGCAACAAACAAAAAGAGACACCTCCTTTTTTTCAATTTGATTAATTGGATACTATTAAATGAGTTAGGGTTTTGGCCAATGACTTTGGTCGTCTTCTCAGGTAATTGCTTTTTGCTCCTTCAATGTTTATACAATTATTAGCTAATAATGAAATCTATAGTTTTATGTGATCAATGATCATATTGTTAACATTAAGTTATATAGCTAGATCTCGTATTTTTGTGAGGAGTGTAGTATGGTGTTGCTTTCTCTGGTGGTTGGATGAAAACAACCTTCAAACTTCTACAAATTTCTTTTTATGAGCGATCAGTCGGTTGCAAGAGACCTGTGATCATCCAACAACTAATTCACATCACTTGTCATCTAAATTTGGAGGCTTTGATCACTCCTTCTCCACCGTCTTTTTTCCCCTTTTAGGACGCATTTCTATCGATTTCAAGATGCACGCGGCCGCTAACCTTTTTCTAAGAAATACCACTACATTGTGCGTTGTCGCGAATAGTTTTACCACCAAGATCATATGATTCTATTAAAGTTATCACCCTTGTATTGGATTATTACTACAAGATTAACAGATGCATGCATACTGTAGCCACAAGCTTGTTATATGAACATCTCCAATGCGTTTGGACCGACATATTGATGCATTTGAAGGTACTTTGTAGGTGGACAAAAGTTACAATCACTACTGTGAGCAGATGCAAA